>JAXCGZ010019174.1:50000-60000 GCA_037179515.1 Halocaridina rubra
AAAGAAAAAGAGAAAAAGAAAAAGAAAAAGAAAAAGAAAAAGAAGAAGAAGAAGAAGAAGAAGAAGAAGGTGGATGTCATATTGACAGATAAAATGCTTTTATGGTCCCTTTTCATATTATAATATTCTGTTCAAAGTGACGTCTGTAATATGAATATTAGATATATATATAATACGATGTAGTCGACATATCATAAAGTTAAGCCTATATGTACGAGACTGAAAAGGGAGACTTGGTCGGCATATGTATCACCATCTATAAAAAAAAGTAATGTACGTACACAATAGTTTAATATATATATATATATATATATATATATATATATATATATATATATATATATATATATATATATATATATATATATATATATATATATATATATATATATATATATCTTATACTTTTGCGTATGTATATTACATACACACATACACATATGCGGCGTATATAGTGAAGTATATATATGTTAACTTGCTTCAGCATTTCTCTTTTTTTTTTTCTTTCACTTGAGAGCTTGAAGAGAGCATGCAATGACGCTGTTCCTTCATTGACTTCAAATATCTGAAGGGGGGTTTACACGGTCAAACGGTTCGTCGAACGCGGTTCGACAGACGAGTGTTTGAAGTGATGTTCGAACGTGTGAACGGGGTATTTGGTTGTCACAACCAAATACCCCGTTCACACGTTCGAACATCACTTCAAACACTCGTCTATCGAACCGCGTTCGACGAACCGTTTGACCGTGTAAACCCCCTTCAATGGTGTACTCCATGTGCCCTTCGAGGCGACAGGAGTAACAAAATGAGAGACTCTATGACCTTCTACTTCTCGTCCAAGTAAGAGTAACGGAAATAACAAATGTTAATTGTAACTTCGGAGAGCTTAATTCGGGGCCTCCTGGGTGGAAAATAAATGAAACAGCCACCCCAACGAGCAAAGAGGGTGATTGGGGTGAATCGGCTTATGTTGAAAGTGTGCTTTGACTCAACCAACCCCTTAATAAAAAGATATTGGTCACAGTATATGTATGTATCCATTACCATAATTAATACAATGTGTTTTCGTTACATTAGTTACGAATTTGAACTTAACTTTTTAACGTCATTATAACTTTTCATGACAAAAATGAAAAAGAAATTCTAAAACGCAATAAAAGAAAACAGTTTCAATGTAAGCGAATCGTTGTAACTTTTATCATTAAACTTATAAAAAGAGAGAGAATCTGTGCAAAAGCAAATTATCTATAGATAATTTATTTTGTCATTATATTGGTAAAAGAAAATCTGTATTAGCGCATTCCAGACTTACTTTCTATACTTGAGTAAGTTTTGAATAAAGTTTCTTTAAGCGATTCATAATTTTATTTTAATTTTTCTATTCCAGAAATCTTTTATGATAAGCATTTAATCTACATTGTAAATCAGAAATAGCACCTAAATGTCACCCAGAAAGTCATAAATTCACCCACCTCCAGGAATAGTATAAATTCCTTTTGCTATAAGCACTTGACGCGAGAAAGAGGAGAGGGTAAAGGCATCCCTCATGCGGAGTTAATGAAAGACGAATATCTTTTTGAGCTTAAGCTCCGATAAGAATACAATGACCTCATAGTAGGTGTAATGCAAAAAAATAAACAAATGAATAACCAGATGAAAACGAGTTTTTGGATCAAATGTTTAATATAGAATTAAAATAATAATGTAAAAAAAATGAACAAAAACCAATGCCTTTTGAATATAAACATTGTATGTAAAATATAATTCTCCTCCTTTTCCCCCTTCTCTTCCTCCTCCTCCTCCTACTACTACTACTACTACTACTACTACTACTACTACTACTAACTACTACTACTACTAGTAGTAGTAGTAGTAGTAGTAGTAGTAGTAGTAGTAGTAGTAGTAGTAGTAGTAGTAGTAGTGTAGTTGTAGTAGTAGTAATAATAGTGGTAGTAGTGGTAGTAGCACAAGTAGTTGTAGTAGTAGTAGCAGAAGTAGTAATAGTCATGCATCTTCTCCATCATATATTAATTTACCTTCGCATCTCCCCCCCCCCAAGTATTCCTTCTCCTTATGCTACTTCTCTTCCTCTAACTCCTCCCGTTCCACCTACATTTTCTTCAACTCCTCCTTCTTCTCCTCTTTCCCCTCACCTCATCCCCCTTGCCTTCCTCCACATCCTCCTCCTACCCCTCCTCCTCCTCCTCCTTCTTCCTCCTATCTCTTTCCAAGCAACGATCCTTAAGGTGAGGAAATTTGCTTGTGTTAGCATATTCCTTCAATGTCATAGATTGAAGAAATTTGCATATATTAGGATGCTAAACTGTTAACTATTTAAATTACATAAAAAATAATATACCTATCACTCTTAAGACGCTACTATCCTCTCCTTATACCCCAACAGACTCATGGAAAGAGTGATTCTTCACGGATCGCCATGTTAAGTTGAAATCGAGACCTAGGCTGGAGCCAAGATCGATAACCATTGAGATAGATAATGGACGCCCACTTTAAGATAAATAATTTTTGCTTTGACGCAATTACCCCCTTATAATGGGGATTATGGCTCTCGTATCTATCTATCTATCTATCTATCTATCTATCTATATATATAATTTCGAAAAAGTAAATATTTTACAAGTTCCATATAAAATACATAATAAATCTCTGTTAACAACAGTATTTAAATATATTCAAAGTTTTTTTTTAATATTACATATGTAAAAAAAAAAAGCAGCAAATAATATGAAGCTTCCATAGACCCTTCCTCCTTCTCTTAGTTTTTTAAATCCAAAAATCATCTTCGCTGTGAATCCAATAAAAGGGATAATTCGATGGCATTGTCAATACATAATAATAATAATGATGATGATAATAATAATAATAATAATAATAATAATAATAATAATAATAATAATAATAATAATAATGATAATAATAATAACAATAACAATAATAATAATAATAATAATAATAATAATAATAATAATAATAATAATAATAATAATTAATAATAATAATGATAATAATAATAATAATGATAATAATAATAATAATAATAATAATAATAATAATAATAATAATAATAATAATAATAATAATAATAATAATAATTGTTTCTTTTATGTTCTTTGGGGAGGTCCTCTCTTCCGGCTATAGTGGTTTTAAATATTCAATAAGCAACTATCTTCCCTCAGCTCCTCTCTTTTCCAGAGGTAAAAGATAAGAAGCTTAAGGTTTTCCGTTACTCTGTTAAAAGAATCAGTGGGTCTTCTATTTCCACCTCAGCCAGCTAGATAAATAAGGGTGACAAAGTATGGGATGGAAACACCTGTATTTCAATCTCTTTTCAAAAAAATGTTCTTCAAATTGCACCAATTCTAAGCTTCTTACTTAGAGAGCGAAGATAAAGAAATATAAATCAACACTGTAACAGATTTTTCCTTTCTACAGTCAACTTTTTTGCCTTTTCCTATAAGTTGGTAAAAAACGATAAACCATCAAACCAAATATATCTTACAGTGAAAGATATACCTATATATACCTGTTAGCCATAATTGACTCTCCTCTATAGTCTAAACACCAATTCTTTTCCTATACGTTAGGTGAGAACTATGAATTGTAAAACCTTCTATTTCACAGTGAAAAATATACCTGTTCGTAAACTAATTTATTTTTCTATAAGTTGGTTCAAAACTACATATATTAAAACAAAGAATGTTTCACATTATTATATTTATGTCTCAATTTTTTTTTAATAAGTTTGTTAATAATTGTAAAATTATCACTAATTTGTGTAATAAATATATACCTGGCCACCAAGTATCCTCAATTTGTTTTTATTATATGTGACACGGGGACATGGGGACCGCCGTAGCGTAGTAGTAGAATGCTCTACTCGGGAGGTGACAGACCCGCATTCGAGCCCGCGAATGCTTTAGTAAGCCTGTGTAACCTCCAAATGGGAACAAACAATGACACATAAAACGTTGAACACATAAAATTGGGACATGAGTGCGCAAGAATTATTCTGCTTTGCTTCTTTTAATACTGGATAGAGTAAAGCCACTTTTTTTTCTTTTTTTTTCATGCAAAATATACCTGCCAAATAACTGATCTCTTTTTCCTATAATTGGGTTGAAAATTGCAAACAGGAAAACCACTTCAATTTTGTATATCGAGTTCCTGTCAAGGACTTGTTTGCTATTTCGTGCAACGAGAGTAAGTCTGAAACTGTGTGTAGTATATAGATCGTTTATAAGATTTTCATATTAATATCTACTTGCATAATATCAGGAAGAACCACTTATATCTGGATGAATTCTTTATTTCAATTATCATATGTTTTCTTCGGCAAACAAATGACGTAATATCAATTACGCTTTTATTACAGATAAAGGATTAGCAGTAAGTGCTTAGGTAAGTATGTAAGTAGACAGGTACTTGCGTACATATACAGGAATGTACGTAAGTACGCAGGTAAGCAGGTATTTATGTATGTGTGTAGGTACAAAAATAATGTATGTAGGTAAGTGAATCGTTGGGCAGGGATGTACATATTTAGTAGGTAGGTAAACATATACGAAAGTAGATCGGTAGGGAGGTTCATACATAGATAGCTATATTCGTAGGTAGGTAGGTAGGAATAGGTGGGGAGGTAGGTATATACATAACTAGGTGCTTAGGTAAGTAAGTTTGTAAGTGGGTAGGCAGATAAATGAGAAGGTAAATGGGAAGGTAGGTAGGTATGCAGGTTGGTAGATAAAATGGTAAGAAAATTGTAAGTAGGCAGGTGGGTAGGCAAGTAGATACATATGCAAGTAGGTGTGTAGGTAAGTAGGCAACTGCATAGGTAGGTAAGTATGAAGATTGGTGGGTGGGTGGATAGGTAAGGAGTTTGGTACATAGGTAAATATGTAAGTAGGTGGCTAGTTGATATGTAGGTAGATACAAAGGTAAGCAGGTCGGTATGTAATTAGGTAGGTTGCTAGCTGATTAGGTTGGTGAGTACATAGTCAAGTAAGTAGTTGAGTAGATAGGT
The DNA here is from genome assembly GCA_037179515.1 of Halocaridina rubra. Lineage (NCBI taxonomy): Eukaryota > Metazoa > Arthropoda > Malacostraca > Decapoda > Atyidae > Halocaridina > Halocaridina rubra. The sequence goes on from JAXCGZ010019174.1 coordinate 55,042, forward strand.
AGGTATGTACGTACGTAGGTAGGTAGGTAGGTAGGTACTTACGTACGTAGTTGTGTAGATTGGCAGGTAGATAGGTAGGTACTTACGTACGTACGTGGTTGCGTAGGCAGGTAGGAGGTAGGTAGGTAGGTAGAAAGTTGGACAGGTAAGTATGTAGGAAGGTATCATGCAGGTGAGTAGGTCGGCAGATATATAAGTAGGTAGGTGGGTTAGTAGGTAGGTATGTAGGTGGGTAGGTGAGTAGGTAAGTATATAGGTAAATGATTGGGCAAGCAGTTGGGAAGTTAGGTTTCTCGGGATGTATGTAGTTAGGCAGGTTGGAAGCTAGGGAAGTACATAAAAAGTTGGGTAGGTAGGTACATAGGTAAGTGATTAGGCAGTTAGGTTAGTCGGTAGGTATGTAGTTAGGTAGGTTGGAAATTTTGAAAGTACATACTAACTTACGTAGGTACGCAGGTAAGTTGGTAGGTATGTTGATAGATAGGGAGGTACATGGGTGGGTACTTGAGTATTTAGGCACAATGAAGGTAGGTACATATGTAGTTAGGTAGACAGGTAAGTAGGTAGGTAAGTAAGTAAACAGGTTGGTATGTAGATAAGCATATAGGAGGTCAGTGGATGGGTTGGTTTGTAGGTAATTAAGCAGAAAAGTAGGTAAGAACAAAAGTAAGTAGGTAAGAACAAAAGTAATTAGATAAGTATGTAAGTAAGTAGGTAAGAATGCAGATATGTAGGTGAGTAAATAAGTAGGTATTTAAATAAATAAGTAAGTAGGTAGGTGAAGAGCGAAAAGTGTTGAAGAAGGAAGGGAGGGGGAGGAGGAGAACATGAGAAACGAAGAAGAAGAAAAAGAAGAAGAAGAGGATGAAAGAAGAAGAAGAAGATGAAAGAAGAAGAAGAAGAAGAGGAAGAAAGAAGAAGAAGAAGAAGAAGAAGAGGATGACAAGAAGAAAAAGAAGAGGATGAAAGAAGAAGAAGAAGAAGAAGTCTATTTTCCAACTGTAAATAGAAAAAAATCATTTATACATGTTTCTTTGTAAGAACAAACGGATCGAGTAAGGCCTTAAGAGAGTTGTTTACATTCTCACCTTTGACTCTTTGTTATCTGAGCCCTGAGGTGTTATCAGCAGCTGAAACTTGTTAAGAGAATGTTTTCATTTAAATAAAGCCTTTTAGAGCTTTAAGGTTTTGCTGGCAGGGATTCTGGAGTTTACCTGTCTCTGTGTATGTTTTTCTTATATGTTTTTCATCAAAACCATTTTCAAGGTGAGGTTCAGTCCTCGTGTTTATTTGTTTCTTGTTTTTACTTTTAACAATTGTTTTCTCTGCTTTATTCCATTATGCGTTCTACATTATACTGTTTGAGCTAATTTTCTTGAGGGATTCACCTCTCTCTCTCTCTCTCTCTCTCTCTCTCTCTCTCTCTCTCTCTCTCTCTCTCTCTCTCTCTCTCTCTCTCTCTCTCTCTCTCTCTCTCTCTCTCTCTCTTTAACATTTTTCTTACACACACTGTCTCTGAGATTTTCTCAGTCTTTCCTAATTTTTCCTACCCATTTCTTCCGAAGCAAATTACAAAAGCTGCCTTTTAAAAATGCCATAACACCATTCTCATTCCTTGAAATCTTGTTTTGGAATTCTTTCTGGAATACGAAAGCAGTAGGGTGTCACGGCTATTCCAGAGAATTGTGACTGTCTGGAGATATTTTAAGGAGACTTTGTACCCAGGGTCGAACAATAAAAATATTTTAACATACATATAAAGATAACACTGATGTTAGGGAGTCAGTCTCCAAAAATAAATAAAATATATAGAAATAAAACGAAAAACTGAATGAGATTAGCTGATAATATACGAGGTGCTGCCAAAACACGTAAAAAAAAAAAAAAAAAAAAAAAAAAAAAAAAAAAAAAAATATATATATATATATATATATATATATATATATATATATATATATATATATATATATATATATATATATATATATATATAATGGTGCTTAAAGACTCGATATCAAGCTAAAACGGTAATCAGAAAATTATATTAGCTGCAACATTCTAGTTACTACTAAAGGCAATGATTTTTACTTCTATTACTCTTCAGTATCAGAATTACTGTTTTCACACACATACAGAGAAGGATGAGTAAAAGTATTTTCTTCGTATTCCTCTGCGTGTCGTAAAAGTCCACTACATGGGTCGAAGCGAGGGAGTTGGGAATACCTTCCTTTGTATTTTTCTCTCACAAAGGCAAGTACTTAGCTTTAACTCAGCCAATTCTCTTATAAGGGGGACTGTGGGTTCTGCATGCAGCTAGATGCAAAAGCAATCAGGTATATAAACCCACATGCATACATACACTCTCATTAACAAAATTATATAAAGAACTAAAAAATTAGAACACACCTGCTGTCTGTATACACCAGTATATCATGCATAAATGAATTTATACCATAAGCATTTCATCTCTCTGTATTAAATTATACTCGAAAAAATTCAACACGCATTTTAGCAGTACTAAAGAAGGTCTTGGTAAATACTTATCTCTTCCATACAAAAGTAATCAGAAAGAAAAGAGCGATACATAACACAGGAAACGAACAATAAACTGAACCTACGAGTACAACTTGCCGTGGTAGCGCATATTTACATATTCTAATTTATATATTTACATAGAGAAATGTAAATTTATATAGAATATAGAGATTTCTCTGAAATGTTCATTTCGTATTACTTTAAAAAAATTGTCTCTCTTTGAATAATTGGATTTATTTTGCATTTCTTCACAAGTTTAGAGTTTAATCCTTTAAACAACTGATTCGAATCGGTTGGTAAAAGAGTTGAGTTTATTCTCCCTCCGAATCCCTTGTCTACATGTTGCATTGCAAAAATCGGAACATGTTTTCTATTCTTAACAACTCGTGCCGAATAACGAGCTTCAGGTTTGTTTGATGTGTGTTTACCTAATAGCTTTTATCTAATTGCGCTTACGGGAAAGAGCCCAAGCTCATCTTCCTTCAAAACTACGCATGCATTTAGTATCTTCCCAATTTTTCGCTTTATGAATCCTAATTATCAACTATTTTTGCGCTAAGAAGTACTTCCTTGATTCCTGCAAAGATATTTCTTAACGAAATTTCAAACTTTGGCATCTACTTCTAGAGTCAATTATATCAAAATGTCGCTCCCTATCAACTCTGTCAAAATCTTTGAAAGAATATAAAAAACATTACCATATCTCCCCTCTCTCTCTTCTGACATTTTGTATATGTGGTTGTTGACGGTGCAACATCTAGCCCATTCCCTGTTACCAAGGGTATTCCACAGGGCTCTGTTCTTTCACGTACTCTGGTCCTTCTCTTCCTTCTCTTCATCAACGACCTTCTTCAGTCCCAGTCCTCCTCTCTTCTTCAAGCCTTTGCCGACTATTCTACCCTGCATTTTTCCTCTGCCTTTTCTTCACACCCTTCATCTGACACTCATCAATCAGTCTCGTATCACGCCTTCTACTCTCAACTCCGGTTTGCAGAGGGTATCTGAATGGGGCACCCAAATTTCAGTAAAATTTTATGCCTCCAAGACAGTTTTTGGCTATTTCTTTATCTTTTTCTCCTCCTGATAGCCCTATTGTCTTCAAAACTATCGAAATTTACCCTCTTAATTCTATTGACATAGAAATCCATATGACTTCTAACTTGTCTCGGAAATAATCACATAACCCAAAATTCTAAAGATGCATCCAAAAAATTGGGAGTTCTATTTCATTTTCGTCATTTCTTTTCCTCATAACAGTTACTTAAAATCTATAGAGGTTTTATTCATTCCTGCTGAAAATATTGCTCGCACATCTGGGGTGCTTCTCAATATACTCATCTCCTTGACAGAGATGACTGTAAGGCAGTCAGACTCATTAATGACAATCTCTTACTTTTAATCTGGATTCTCTTTCTCTTCTCTATAAGTTACCAGAAGTTATTCTTGTCTATCGCTACTACTTCCATGACTGTTCCGATGAGTTAGCGAGTTGCATCCCTACCCAAAAGCAGAGACCATGTAACACTCGCCAAGCGGCCTCGTCTCACAGCTACTGTGTGGAGATTTGTAGCTGGCGGATTGGTCGGTGCAAAGACTGCTTCTTCCCATCTACCTCCAGACTCTGGAACTCTCTTCCTCCTCTTGTCTTTCCTAAGTCTACCTCCCGACTCTGGAACTCTCTACCTCCTCTTGTCTTTCCTAAGTCTTATAATCTATCTTGCTTCAAAAAACGGATCTATTGTCATCTCAGGGCCTAATCCTGCCATATCTCTAGGTCTTCAGTACTTCGACTATTCATTCAGCCTGTCCTTTTCCTATTGTGTATCAGTACACCTCTCTACCTTCTCCTTAACCTTTTCCTTTTCTCCGTCTTAATGTATTCTTCGTACCCGGGCATTTATTAATGAGGGGAATTTTCTTGCTTGTTCCGGTGTTACACTCATAATAAAATCTTCGAGTGGTGGTAAGTCTAACCCTTTCAGCCATTACTCAGAGTCATAACTGATATTATGTATCTCCGTCACTAGTATCATGGAATGTCTTTGAACTTTCTCCAATTTGTTTATGCTTTTCATGTGCAAAGTTCAGAAGGGTGCTGCATATTCAGTCTTAGGATGAACATAAGTTTAGTAAATATATCTTAACATTTGGTTTTCCTTATGCCTTGAGGCCACCCTCATATTTGTATAAACAGCATATGCTGTCTTTCCTACACTACTTATATGCATTTCTGAATACAAATCTTCCAGTACATTTCTCTCTCTCTCTCTCTCTCTCTCTCTCTCTCTCTCTCTCTCTCTCTCTCTCTCTCTCTCTCTCTCTCTCTCTCTCTCTGATATATGCCGCTTTGCTACTCTTAAGAAGACTATAATGATGTCTCATTCCTTTGAAGCTTCTCAAAGATCTCAAGCGAGAATTTGAAAG
>JAXCGZ010019174.1:65000-77500 GCA_037179515.1 Halocaridina rubra
ACATAAGGAGGAACAATCCGAAAGGAGATTACATCAAAATGAATGAGTTTTTTGCAGTTATTGACTGGAGAACCTTATTTTACAACAAATCTGTACAAGAAATGTATAACATCTTTTGTGAGAAATATGGGAAGATAGTAGATTGCTGCATACCTGTCACCAAAGTAGGTGTAATTCATGCCAGAGAGAAATGGTTCGATCATGGGTGTAAAAGAGCTAAGGAGTGGAGAGACAAATGCAATGGAAAAGGTATAGGAAAAGAAAAAACATAAATGCCTGGCAAACCTACAAAAGAGCAAGAAATGACTACCTAAGTAAGAGGAGAGAGGCAGAGAGAGACTATGAGAGCGACATCACCAGGGAGGCTAAAGAAAAGCCCAAGCTTTTCCACAGCTTTATCAGAGGAAAACTGAAGGTAAAAGAACAGGTTTTAAGGCTAAAGAGAGCGGATGGAAGCATCACTGAGACGGATGAAGAGATCTGCAAAGAATTGAACAATGAGTTTCAGTCAGTATTTACAGTAGAAAATACCCCACCTCCTCAGATTGCAGAGATAGAAGCTCAAGGGCCGGTATTAGAGAACATCAACCTTACAGCCACAGAGGTATGCAATGAGCTGATGGATTTAGAGGTTCATAAAGCTACAGGTCCTGATGACATATCCCTTCATGTGCTTAAAAAATGCGCAAACTCAATATCAGTGGCACTAAGTATCATATTTAAAATGTCACTGGAGTCAGGGGAGATTCCAAGATGCTGGAAACAAGCAAATGTGATACCTATCTTCAAAAAGGGAAGGAGGGATACGGCTCTGAACAATAGACCAGTTTCCTTGACCAGCATAGTTTGCAAAGTTATGGAGAAACTACTAAGGAAACATATCTCTCTTCACTTGGAATCCTTCAACTTTTTGTCAGTGAGGCAACATGGTTTCAGAGAAGGTAGATCAACAGTAACAAACTTATTAGAGTTTTATGAAGAGGTAAGCCGAATCTTACAGGAAAGAGAGGGCTGGGCAGATTGCATATTCCTAGACTTCCAGAAGCGTTTGACACTGTTCCACATGGGAGACTTATTAGGAAGCTGCAAGCAATGGCTAGAATAGGTGGAAATGTTTTGGAATGGATAAAAACTTACTTAGAAGGAAGGGAACAGAGGGTTAGAGTAAGACAGTGTCTGAATGAAGAAGAGTTAGTAGTGGAGTTCCACAGGGTTCAGTTTTAGGGCCACTTTTGTTCCTTGTATATGTAAATGACCTACCAGAGTCTGTAAATTCACTCATGAATATGTTTGCAGCTGATGCAAAGATTGTGAAGAAAGTAAAAAACGAGAACAATGGTAGAGAACTTCAGGAGGATCTAAATAATCTGCATGAGTGGTCAGAAAAGTGGCTAATGAAATTCAATACTTCAAAATGTAAGGTAATGAGAATGGGTACAAGTGCAAGAAGGCCCAAGCTTGACTACTCGGTGGACGGAGTACAACTTCAAGAGAGAGAAAATGAGAGAGATCTAGAAGTAAACATACTGGCAGATTTGTCTCCAGAAATACATATAAATGGCATAGTAAGGGCAGCATATGCATTCTTATCAAATGTAAGGGTAGCCTTCAGGCACATAGACAAGGAAATGTTCAGAAATATTTATGTAACCTATGTGAGGCCAAAACTCGAATATGCAGCCCCCTTTTGGAATCCGCACTTGAAAAAGCACATAGCTAAGCTTGAAAAAGTTCAATGACATGCCACGAAACTGGTGCCAGAAATACGCAATCTCAGTTATGATGACAGGCTGAGGGAATTAGACTTACCATCACACGAAGCTAGAAGATTGAGGGGGATATGGTGACAGTCTTTAAACTCCTTAATGGTTATGATACAGTGGATAGGGATCGATATTTTGATATGGCTGGCTCTAAAACTAGAGGCCATAGTTTGAAGCTTCGTAAGAAAACTTGCTTGCAGGATGTAAGGATGTCGTAGGACTTTTGGGCTAGGTGTCAAAGGAAACGTTGAACACACTCTCCAGAGTGCGATAGGACGAGGCCTACGGTTAAGATGTGTCACGAAGATATATAGCGGGTCCTGTGGGACTTGGCATCTGGCATATCTCATAGCTCAAGAGGGTGAGAGATGTAAACCAGTCCTTTATTCCCCATACCACACAGAAACCCTTGTCCTAAATGTGAAGTACAAGCCCGGGGGAGATACCCAATGGCAATAGGCTATTACCACCCACTCCTTTGCAATAGGCTCGTTGGATTAGCCCCTCCCCTAAATAGGCGGGACTCCACTTCGAACCTGGCGTTGATTTGCAGGACTAGATGTCACTTGATTTCATTGGCAGGATTGGATGTCAAGCCACGCCCTGCCCCTGGGGGTATTTCAAGAACCACCCAGGGCAGACACAGTTAGTTAGAGTTAGAGACCGGGCCTTGCCAGCAGCAGAGTTAACACAGTACAGCTGAGTTAGCCTCCCCCTCTTGGGGGTAGGACTCAGGAATTAGTCGTAACAGGAACTGTAGTAATAGGAGCTCTGAGTACATAGATGTTAAAATAAGAATAAACGAATATAAATCCTTACGTATTTTCACCAACCACGCTACCATAATTATAATAATATAACGTAGGAGCAAAACCCCTACGTCAGTGGTGACACTCGGTGGGATAGCTAAAACCCCTACGTCAGTGGTGGACAGCTCGGGATCAATCCACGCCGACACTTTACCGAAGAGAAAGAAGAAAAAAAAAAATAGAAGTATAAAAAAATATATAGCATCTATGGAAGAAAAGTACAAGTGAAGAAACTTCAAGACGCTTACCAGCAGTGAGAGAGTGACACCGAGAAAGTCAGAGCTCCCCCTTCACTTACAGTATCATATTATGAGATCCAGCCACTCTCCCCCGCCTCCGTATTGGCAAGGCCCCCACCCCGTGCCCTGGTTGTAAAGACGCCTCGAGTCAAAAATTCACTTTTATACCCCGACGGCGCAAATGTAAAAGACCGCGAATGTCCGTCCATAATTCCCGCGACCGACTTCCTGAAATACTTGGGTCTGCGGATGAGAAGTGACGAGTGGTCAAATAGAGAATATTATAAAACTTTGAAGGAACTATTCCTAAGATATTTCTTAGTAAGCCGAAGTGTGACCGGAGCATTGAGTGAAAATGCCCATTACAAGAAGTAAAAGTTGCCGGATCCGACCAAGAAGACGGCGATTCGTCGATTTTACTCGAAGAGAAGAAGGAGAACCCCCTCCTTCCTTGCCTTCTGCCATGAAGTTCTTCAGGACCACCTCCTTAAAATAGCTAAGTACTTGTGATCTGTATCCAGTGAGTAATGGGACAATTAGTAAAAGAAATTGAGGTCGGTGGACGCCGCCATTTTATCTTGTAGTTATGCTTTGACTCAGCCAACCTGCCTATAAGGGGTGTGGCGCTTAATAAGTTGATAAAAGTAGAATTTCTGTACCCATTACTAACATGGATAATTTGTACTAATAGCTATAAGCAGTAATAAACTCCATTTTTGTTATAATTTGAGTAATATAAAGAATTTGCGTTGGAAGTGTGTTCCATTTATTTGTATTAATGCCTAGATTGAATTTTAAGAACGCGAATGTATCGATTTTTAATTGAAAAATTTAATGCACGTGAAATCACTGTTACAGTATATTAATTTCTTAAGTGTAAGAATTATAGTGAGTAAAATACTTGAATCTGCTTTTAAGGTTTTACTTAGAACACGTGTGATTTTCGAGAAAGGAATGTGGAAGTGACCATTCGATCTCCCAACCTCGTTATTATAAATCTGTAGTAATTGTACTGATCCTTGATATTTAATGTACGTGAAATCATTGTTATATTAATTTCTTAAAGCGTAAGAAATCGAGTGTTAAGATTGCGCCTGTTTTCAAGGTTCTTTCTTTTTTTGTTTGTTTTTTTCTCCGGGGGAGTAATGTTTTAGCGAAAGAAAGACATAAATGACAGATTGTTTTTTAATGTTGTTATGATGAAGGGATTAACATTACGATACGTGTGTGGCATTTTATTTTTGAAGAATAAGAAATTTTGTGATATTGTTTAGAGATGAGTTTTTTTATTTCGCGCTATGCAGGCAAAAGTAAGAGTAAATTAGAGTAATTTGTGCTGTCCTAGAATAGGGAAGGTTTTTCAGTGTCACCCTAATGTAGCTTCAAGGGAGTAGAATGTTTGTTTGTTCGTTAGAATGGGACCTAGGACTGGTGAGGCAGTCTGTGACCGTGCGGCCCAACCGAGATTTCACCTTTACTCTCCTTTATCGGTGTAAGGGATGGGAAATTTTCCATAGACAGAGAGAAAGGGAATGCAAGTTTGAATGTGAGCGCATGTGAGCGAATGAGTATAATGAGTGTAATAGGGGTATAATGGGGGGGGTTGCTCTAGGGGGTGAAATCGCGGAAAGCACCGTTAGGAAGCACGATTGGGGAGTCTCTGCGAGGATCGTTCCCCTGCTCCGCCAGGCCCTTCTGCATGCCATATCAGAGTGTATTTATGGGAGGTGATGCGTTGTTGCAATATCTAGTGAGGGATATGTTTGAGAAAGTAATTCTCCACCTGCCCAGATATGGTTGAAATGCCAAGTTTGTTTTATTTTTGTTTTGTCCCCTACTCCGCCATTGAGATTATTATTCGATTTCCGAGAGATTCCAAGATAGATGTTACGTGATAAAGGACGTGAATCTATGAATGATTCTTTATTTTCTTTGCTAGCTGCAGTATATACATTATCTGTCTGAAGAGATATGTTAGATTGATAAAATAAAACTTTGCGAGTTTTAGCCATGATAATGTTTTATCAAAATTATTTCCGCTTGGTCATAAAGAAAGAGTGAGAGCTGACACGAAATGACAACAAGAATGTTACACAGCTGTATCCCGTATTTGAGAGAGCAGAAGTTTATCCAGAAGCCAAAAGAACAGGGGAGAAAACAGCGCCCACATGCGCACCCCCGTAAAAGCAAACAGACAGAGCAGTTATAAGTCAAATTCGAGATAGTAAAAGAATATATATATTTTATGTTTGAATTGTTTATGTACAACTCCGTACGAGATTTTGAAACCTAAGCAAAATGCATTCTTTACTGTGCTAATGAAATATACTTTTTGTTTTTATTATTGCATACACAGAGATAGACTTCTTATATTCTTTGATACCCGTTTTTGTTATATAGTTCTTTTTGTATTGAAGAAATCTTTAAAATCTTACTTAAAGAGTTTTGGAAAAGATTATCTAGAGATAACTATGGTTAATCCCTATCCTCTTCATGAATTTTAGATTACAATTGAGCTAATTAAAGATAATTGAGATTATTAGAGATTATTTGCTGAGTTTTAAAGTTAAAATTAATGACACTTAAGTCCTTTTTAAGAAGTTGTTAAGAAAAAGATATTTGTACTTTTGTTGATAGTAGTAGGGATAGTGTCACATATGATTTTAATCTTTTGTTTTAATTTCATCAGAGTGGGTGCGCTCCGACTCAACCCTCTGATTTATAGCAAGAAAAGAATTGTCATTATAGACGAGGATGTGTATGCTGTTACAGTAAAGTCCTTATCAAGATTAAACAGAAAGGAATGGATTTATGCTTCAACAGTTCTGCGGTTGTACACTAAGTTCTTTTTGCTTTTGTTTTTGTTAATGAGGGAATGAGAATAGCCGCTGACAATAAACGTAAGACTCTATCGATAGTCATTGCTAACGTTTGTTCACGTTCATTTGTTTATTTATTTTATTATTAGAGATACTCTGCGACACTTTTTTATTTTCAGTACAAGTAAAAGACAGAGGCCCATCTCAGCTGACTTGTGAGTGGAAACCGCAAAGTATTTCACGGTCGCCCAGCCTCTCTCTCTCTCTCTCTCTCTCTCTCTCTCTCTCTCTCTCTCTCTCTCTCTCTCTCTCTCTCTCTCTCTCTCTCTCTCTCTCTCTCTCTCTCTCTCTCTCTCTCCTACCTTTCACTCGACTCTGAGCCTGACAGAGGCTCCGTTCAATGCTAAAAGAACGTTGCTGTCTTTGATTTTTTTTGTGTGTTTTTTTCCAGCGAAGCTAGGCGATAATTGTGCCTACATTTTATTGCAGTCAATAGATTGTTGCATGCTGTTATTGCATAAATACTGATAAGACATCGGTAGTCCCGCCATTTGCATAAATGTTTGTGCCACATGTCGCAACTGTTTAGAGAATAGATAGAACTCCCATTGACAAATTGTGGAGCCAGCGAGTTGCCACTTATGCTCTATATATATACATTGATTATGACAGCAGGAATTTAAATATTAAAAGAGACTGTGTTAGAATGAGCATTGCTATGAAGTATAAGTATAGAACTCTGTTCTTACTTCTGAATGCCAGTCTCCATTGTATATATATTGATATTTCTGATTTAGTACATTTATTTTTATTGTTTATTATTCTTATTTTTTGATCATGATTATTAGTAATGTTATTATGTTGACTGATATTGTTGCTATCTCTCAATGGCCTGTTGCTAATTATTATTTTTGAAATGAAATCAGCAGTAACTTGATGATTTGTATCTTTTATCTGAATTCATACTTGATGTTACTGTAGCCACCGCTAATAAGAATGTTTCTTTAGTGGCTTTTCTCAGCATTTAATGATTGTTCTTTTTGACATTTATAGTAGAGTAATGCTATGTAGCAGTTGCTAAGCCCTAAGTATCTTGGAATAATAATCTAGTTGTGTAGACACATACCTTCCATTACCACCCTATTCCTAGGCAGCCCCGACCTGCAAGTTCTAAAAGTCTTTAGATTTTGTCCGCTCAGACAAGTCCCTAGTGCCCATTGAATAGAGATTGCAATCACTTGCAGTTGCAGGGGAGGCAAAGTATAGCCTCGATTACCAACGTATGGCCATTGTTGGTACCCTGAAGTCATAGGGAACCTTTCTTACAACTGTAGTAGTGACAGAGGTTCAAATTTTCATCCCGAGATCTGCTTCGAAGGTACGTGTGGATGGCCGTACGGAAGAGAATCGCTGTGACGTTGCAGGTCTCCTGCGTGGTGGTCTTAGTCAAGATCGGCCGAGGGCGGGACGAGGAAGCCGGGCTGGAAGGATTAGCGGATGGATCCAGTCCTTGTCCTATTTGTTTTGCCTATCCGAGTAAAGGAGATATGGCAACAAACCTGGGCCTGCAGCAAGGACAGCGAGGGAGTGAAAAAAAAGAATCCCCGAGGGAAACCGTGGAATCGCGCCTAGCAAGAATTCATGAGCAAGGGACAGGGAAATTAAAAGTCGTCCTGGACAGAGAAATTAAAAGTCGTCCTGGACAGAGAAATTAAAAGTCGTCCTGGACAGAGAAATTAAAAGTCGTCCTGGACAGAGAAATTAAAAGTCGTCCTGGACAGAGAAATTAAAAGTCGTCCTGGACAGAGAAATTAAAAGTCGCCCTGGACAGAGAAATTAAAAGTCGTCCTGGACAGAGAAATTAAAAGTCGTCCTGGACAGAGAAATTAAAAGTCGTCCTGGACAGAGAAATTAAAAGTCGTCCTGGACAGAGAAATTAAAAGTCGTCCTGGACAGGGAAAATAAAAGTCGTCCTAGAAAGAGAAAACAGTCCTAAAAAAAATAAAAGTTTTAAACTACTTTAAAAAAACTATGTAATCTTAATGAAATCCCAGAAACAAGGAAATCCCCATACATGTCATAACTGTAGTGAAAAGAGAGGAAAAGAAACACAGAAATATTTTAAAATATTTTAATAATACCTTTAGAAGCCACGTAAAAGAGTTGATGGGATTTAAACAGAAAGAAAAATAATCCCTATACATGTCCAAACTTTAGTGAAGAGAGAAAGAAGGGTATTTAAAAATCCCTTATTAGTTAATTAAAGTTACCCCCGTATTAGAACTGAAAAAAATGGGAAAGAAAATATCCCCACCGTCTTTGTCCACTGTGCTAAACGACAAAATATTTTTATTTTTATGTTTATTTTTTTGTTTTACTAGCTTTAAGATAATTTTAAGCGAAAACTCAGAGTCTCCCTTAGATATAGTTTTGAATAAGTGCCATTGATAAATTGTATGATTTGAACTAAGATTAATAAGTTGTTTTTCTGCTTAAATAATATTAGTGTTTTGTTTTAGCATTATTATTATTTGAATTATGATTTAATCTTTGTGTCCATTAAGTTCTCCTATCCATTGGTCTCTGAATAGTAATATAATATGACAATGGTAAATGTTTTGACTTTACACACAGTAAAACATGTTTTGTTTCAGGAGTAGTTTTAAGGCCAAATTTTAAAATAAATTAATGCCCATAGTAACAATAAGAGTAGAAATTATAAGATAAGGTTTCTTATAGAAATTACTATTGATGTTATGGTCTATTGCATTTTACATGTTTATACATGCTAATACTCTACTTAATTGTTTGCTAATGTTCTAAATAAGTCATAATTCTACTGTAATTAACTCAATTTTGTCTTTTAAAGAAACGAGAGAAGTAGATGAATTAATGTTTTGATTTAAACTGACTTTTGATCTTAATTAATGTTTGATATTAGTTACACACTGAAATTATATTGTTTAAGTTATGTTTGTTTAAATATAAGAATATGTTTGTATTACAGATTTCCAACAAGGAAATAGACCCTGCATGCTCTAGTTGTCTGTAGAAGTACTATATATATGTTATGTTTGTGTAATTTGTATAGGGTTCATAGAAATAGGATTTCTTAGATGATAACTTAAATAATTCGGCCCCGTTTTTATTGTAAACAAATGTTAGTTAGGATGATGAAACTGAAATAAGAGATATTTCAGTGTGGTGGGGAGGGATGTCGTAGGACTTTTGGGCTAGGTGTCAAAGGAAACGTTGAACACACTCTCCAGAGTGTGATAGGACGAGGCCTACGGTTAAGATGTGTCACGAAGATATATAGCGGGTCCTGTGGGACTTGGCATCTGGCATATCTCATAGCTCAAGAGGGTGAGAGATGTAAACCAGTCCTTTATTCCCCATACCACACAGAAACCCTTGTCCTAAATGTGAAGTACAAGCCCGGGGGAGATACCCAATGGCAATAGGCTATTACCACCCACTCCTTTGCAATAGGCTCGTTGGATTAGCCCCTCCCCTAAATAGGCGGGACTCCACTTCGAACCTGGCGTTGATTTGCAGGACTAGATGTCACTTGATTTCATTGGCAGGATTGGATGTCAAGCCACGCCCTGCCCCTGGGGGTATTTCAAGAACCACCCAGGGCAGACACAGTTAGTTAGAGTTAGAGACCGGGCCTTGCCAGCAGCAGAGTTAACACAGTACAGCTGAGTTAGCCTCCCCCTCTTGGGGGTAGGACTCAGGAATTAGTCGTAACAGGAACTGTAGTAATAGGAGCTCTGAGTACATAGATGTTAAAATAAGAATAAACGAATATAAATCCTTACGTATTTTCACCAACCACGCTACCATAATTATAATAATATAACGTAGGAGCAAAACCTCTACGTCAAGGAAATACTTTTTCAGTGTAAGAGTAGTTGATGGTTGGAATTGGCTAAGCGAGGAGGTAGTTAATGCTATCTCAATTTCTAGTTTTAAGGACAGGTATGATAAGTATCACTAAGTATAAAATGGAACCGATGAGGAGACGGGAAGATATGAGCTTTGGGCTCTTTCCCGTGAACACAATTAGGTAATTACACACACACACACACACACACACACACACACACACACACACACACACACACACACACACACACACACACACACATATATATATATATATATATATATATATATATATATATATATATATATATATATATATATATATATATATATATATATCGATCGAAACATCATAGGCCTACCTGTAGGTAAACGTCGAACATGTAGAGGCAACCTTGTATGAAAACATCGTACACATAAGCATGTAAATATTCAAGTTTCATAGGCCTGTCTGCATGCCATGTCGAACTGTCAGACATATCTGTATATAATTGTTGAACTCTCATAATACTACCTGTATGCAAATCTTGAACTCTTACAGGCCTACCTATATGGATATATCACTCATAGGCCTATCTGCATTGGAAATCTGTCTTTCCTCTTTGTTAGCATATCTTGGCCTCTTATGTTTTTTCCCTTCCACTGAGATACTGAACTTTACTCAAACTTCTTTTTTTCTTTCCTTATTTATTATACAAAACCACCATCGACCAAGAATAAAAAAAAAAAACCATTCACAATGAAAAGCTGATCTCTAGGCCTTCCTTTTTGATGAAAAGATCTACTCCTTATAAGAAGGGAGGCTGAATCAAAACAAAAACCTGACGATTTATGAGAGGAAAACTAGAAGGGGGGGGGAGATTTCCAGTCCCCTCGCTCTATCCGATTCAGTCAACTTTTCAACATGCAGGTGAACATGGAGGCAGTATTCTTGTGCCACCACCCCAAGTGAAGGAAATAGCACAGTAGAGAGAGAGAGAGAGAGAGAGAGAGAGAGAGAGAGAGAGAGAGAGAGAGAGAGAGAGAGAGAGAGAGAGAGAGACTAATCAATATGAACAAAGAAAATAACTGAATATATTCGTTAATCATTGACAATAACTTTGATTTTTGGAACAAAATAATTTTATTTGTACCGAGCATTTTCGAATCTCACCCTTTCTTTTGCATCTCAGAATTTTATATCCCTAAATATCTCCTCTGACTGGAACTGCATCTAATTGCTATATTTTTACAAAACTCTATGAAAATGAAATTTAAAATTTTTCAGGTAAATAATGGAATGATGGTCAAATATATTGTTGAGAGTGAACATTTGTACATGTCCACCTGTACAGTTCTTGGTACAATAAAAAAAAAATGCATTAACTTCAATTGCTCTCACATCCTTTCTCAGAGCTAACGAATGATATCGTAAATAAACATGAGGAAGAAGTCCTCAGCAGACTCTCAAAGGATAGGAAAACTTCCAAATGGAGGATATTTCTTTATTTTTTTTTTAGCACTGCGCTCTTTCAAAACAGTCTTCTTTTTCTTCTTCTTCTTCTTCTTCTTCTTCTTCTTACTTATTTCCTTCTCGTTATTTTTCTTCTTGTTCTTTTTCTCTCTTCGTTAATATTCTTCTTCTTCTCGTTCATATGCTTAGCTTCTCTTCGTCTTCTCATTCTTTTCAGTCTTTCCTTTTCAATTTTCTTCTTCTCCTCATTCTATTTCTTCTTCACTTAATTCTTGGCCACCCGATTTCTTTCGAATTTCTTATTTGTTTTTCCTTTTTCCTTTTCTATTATAATTTTTTGTTCTTCTTTTCATGTATTCTAATTCTTTGGAGTAAGGTTAAACTCAATTAGGGTTCATCTCTCTCTCTCTCTCTCTCTCTCTCTCTCTCTCTCTCTCTCTCTCTCTCTCTCTCTCTCTCTCTCTCTCTCTCTCTCAGTATGTATGTATGTATGTATGTATGTATGTATGTATGTATGTATGTATGTATGTATGTATGTATGTATGTATGTATGTATGTATGTATGTATGTATGTATGTATGTATGTATGTATGTATGTATGTATGTATGTATGTATGTATGTATGTATGTATGTATGTATGTATGTATGTATGTATGTATGCATGCATGCATGCATGCATGCATGTATGTATGTATGTATGTATGTATGTATGTGATTACCTAATTGTGTTTACGGGAAAGAGCCCAAAGCTCGTATCTTCCCGTCTCCTGATCGGTTCCATTTTTAGACTTAGTGATACTTATCATACCTGTCCTTAAAACTATGGATTGAGATAGCATTAACTACCTCCTCGCTTAGCGAATTCCAATTATCAACTACTCTTACACTGAAAAAGTATTTCCTTACATCCTGCAAACAAGTTTTCTTACGAAGCTTCAAACTATGACCTCTAGTTCTAGAGCCAGCCATATCGAAATATCGATCCCTATCCACTCTATCATAACCATGAAGGAATTTAAAGACTGTCACCATATCCCCCCTTACTCTTCTAGCTTCGAGTGATGGCAAGTCTAATTCCCTCAGCCTCTCATCATAACCGAGATTGCGTATTTCTGGCACCAGTTTCGTGGCATGTCTTTGAACTTTTTCAAGCTTAGCTATGTGCTTTTTCAAGTGCGGATTCCAAAAGGGGGCTGCATATTCGAGTTTTGGCCTCACATAGGTTACATAAATATTTCTGAACATTTCCTTGTCCTTGTGCCTGAAGGCTACCCTTACATTTGATAAGAATGCATATGCTGCCCTTACTACGCCATTTATATGTATTTCTGGAGACAAATCTGCCAGTATGTTTACTCCTAGATCTCTCTCATTTTCTGTCTCTTGAAGTTGTACTCCAGCCACCGAGTAGTCAAGCTTGGGCCTTCTTGCACTTGTATGTATGTATGTATGTATGTATATATATATATATTTATATATATATATATATATATATATATATATATATATATATATATATATATAT
>JAXCGZ010019174.1:80000-82500 GCA_037179515.1 Halocaridina rubra
CATCATCACATTAAGAGTAGTACGCATCCTGTTTCTCAGAAAAACAAAAACCTTGAAATAGTCGTTCATATCGACAAAGTGGAAAAACAAGAATTTTCTTTTTATCACAACTGAAGGATAAATAACAAATACTTTATACAATAATAGGCAAATACTAAGATCAGTTGTCAATATATCTTAAATATAAGATTCCAATTTTTTTTTTCATTATTTTTATTTTACTTGTGAGGAGCTTGACAACAATAACAAGATCAAAGGAAGAAAAAAAAACCCCGATATATTGTTCTCATACTATGCATAAAGAGTTAGGTTTTTCGTATTTTATTTTCATCTCGTTATTTGGAAAATATTAAAGTCTGAAGTTGAATATAATATTTTCATTAAATATAGTTATGAAAAAAGGTCAGAACAGAGCAATATTAGACTTAAAAGCTATTAAATCACATATGAATTTATAGAAGCAAAGCAAACTCTTGATATATTTTAGCATAGAAGTAGCTTTCGGTGTAGTCTCCATGGCAAAATGGCAGCGTCCGCGACTCTGAGGCGGTAGATCGAGGGTTCGCGCCACGTCATAGACTGAGGTTAGTAAGGGCATACACTCATGGTAACGATTACATCTGCCAAAAACAAGTCCTTCGCAAGAAGGCAACCGTCCTTGCCCTTAGTAGAAAGGGGAGTTCGTGACGTAAAACCAAAACCAACCAAACCAGAAGTAGCTTTCGGTCTTGCATTAATTTTAACACTGAAACAACCGTGTATTTTTCTTGTGTGTGTGTGTGTGATTACCTAATTGTGATTACCTAATTGTGTTTACGGGAAAGAGCCCAAAGCTCGTATCTTCCCGTCTCCTGATCGGTTCCATTTTTAGACTTAGTGAAACTTATCGTACCTGTCCTTAAAACTATGGATTGAGATAGCATTAACTACCTCCTCGCTTAGCGAATTCCAATTATCAACTACTCTTACACTGAAAAAGTATTTCCTTACATCCTGCAAACAAGTTTTCTTACGAAGCTTCAAACTATGACCTCTAGTTCTAGAGCCAGCCATATCGAAATATCGATCCCTATCCACTCTATCATAACCATGAAGGAATTTAAAGACTGTCACCATATCCCCCCTTACTCTTCTAGCTTCGAGTGATGGCAAGTCTAATTCCCTCAGCCTCTCATCATAACCGAGATTGCGTATTTCTGGCACCAGTTTCGTGGCATGTCTTTGAACTTTTTCAAGCTTAGCTATGTGCTTTTTCAAGTGCGGATTCCAAAAGGGGGCTGCATATTCGAGTTTTGGCCTCACATAGGTTACATAAATATTTCTGAACATTTCCTTGTCCATGTGCCTGAAGGCTACCCTTACATTTGATAAGAATGCATATGCTGCCCTTACTACGCCATTTATATGTATTTCTGGAGACAAATCTGCCAGTATGTTTACTCCTAGATCTCTCTCATTTTCTGTCTCTTGAAGTTGTACTCCAGCCACCGAGTAGTCAAGCTTGGGCCTTCTTGCACTTGTACCCATTCTCATTACCTTACATTTTGAGGTATTGAATTTCATTAGCCACTTTTCTGACCACTCATGCAGATTATTTAGATCCTCCTGAAGTTCTGTACCATTGTTCTCGTTTTTTACTTTCTTCACAATCTTTGCATCATCTGCAAACATATTCATGAATGAATTTACAGACTCTGGTAGGTCATTTACATATACAAGGAACAAAAGTGGCCCTAAAACTGAACCCTGTGGAACTCCACTACTAACTCTTCTCCATTCAGACACTGAGTGTCTTACTCTAACCCTCTGTTCCCTTCCTTCTAAGTAAGTTTTTATCCATTCCAAGACATTTCCACCTATTCTAGCCATTGATTGCAGCTTCCTAATAAGTCTCCCATGTGGAACAGTGTCAAACGCTTTCTGGAAGTCTAGGAATATGCAATCTGCCCAGCCCTCTCTTTCCTGTAAGATTTGGCTTACCTCATCATAAAATTCTAATAAGTTTGTTACTGTTGATCTTCCTTCTCTGAAGCCATGTTGCCTCACTGACAAAAAGTTGAAGGATTCCAAGTGAAGAGAGATATGTTTCCTTAGTAGTTTCTCCATAACTTTGCAAACTATGCTGGTCAAGGAAACTGGTCTATAGTTCAGGGCCGTATCCCTCCTTCCCTTTTTGAAGATAGGTATCACATTTGCTTGTTTCCAGCATCTTGGAATCTCCCCCGACTCCAGTGACTCCTTAAATATGATACTTAGTGCCACTGATATTGTGTTTGCGCATTTTTTAAGCACATGAGGGGATATGTCATCAGGACCTGTAGCTTTATGAACATCTAAATCCATCAGCGCTTTGCATACCTCTGTGGCTGTAAGGTTGATGTTCTCTAATACCGGCCCTTGAGCTTCTATCACTGCAATCTGAGGGGGTGGGGTATTTTCTACTGTAAATACTGACTGAAACTCCTTGTTCAATTCTTTGCAGATCTCTTCGTCCGTCTCA
>JAXCGZ010019175.1:0-2500 GCA_037179515.1 Halocaridina rubra
TTTGCTGAAATGAATACCACAAACTCTCTCTCTCTCTCTCTCTCTCTCTCTCTCTCTCTCTCTCTCTCTCTCTCTCTCCTCTCTCTCTCCTTGATATGTATGGCTATGAAGCCCCAGTGGCGTTTCTATTGCTCATCTAATTAATGCATGCATATATATATATATATATATATATATATATATATATATATATATATATATATATATATATATATATATATATATATATGTGTGTGTGTGTGTGTGTGTGTGTATGTATGTGTGTATATATATATGTATGTACCTACTTATTATTCTAACCTGAAAATTGTTATTCTATATCTGCTTCAAATTGTCTGCAGTAGTACTGTTGAAAAGTGAAAGAATTTTAATGATAGCACTCAACAAGGGCTATTGAAAATATTGTCACAATGATTACTCTTCAAGTACTCTTCAATTATTACACTATATTTTATTATTAATTACTTGCTATGATATTTTAAATTAATTGCAAATTCTATTAGTATGTTATTTATACATAACCACATAGATTGTAATGTTATCAACTGCAATATGACTGGGAGTGCCCATGTGCACATGTCCCCATGTACAGTTATCTGAATAAATAAAAAAAAAAAAAGGTGTTCGTGGTATCTAACCAATACACATTTCTTAGTTGAGCCAACATATGCTAGTTGGCATTTGGGGCAGTTAAATTGATAAACTACCATCGAACAAAACGAGTCAGGTAACTTGTCCTTATGGATTACATAATTTTTAAGTTTATGGTTGTTATAAAATAAAATGAATGGTTTAATATGAGGGTAGTATCTGTAAAATATTGTAGTTAATTGCTTTTTTAGGTAATGGTTTAAATTATCATTAAAGTAGGGCAATTTTATATACATCTGCATCTTTTTAGGACCCTCTATTACAAGTTTGGGGCAGAAAATCTTATTAAGAAAATTTCTAAGATGTTTATAAAATATGTTGGGTGGATATCCATTTGCAACAAAGAAATCAAGCAGGAAATCTATTTCATTGTGAAAATTAATATAAGTGGAAGATAATCTATATGCTCTATAGAACAATGCACAAAATGAATTATGTTTAAAACTTTCGTAGCAACAGCCTATGAAATTTACGCCAAGTCCAGAAAATGATGGTTTTCTGTAAATGCTTATATCTAATTTGTTATTTTGTCTCATAATTAGCATATCTAGAAACGAGATTTTATTATCATTCTCAACCTCCATTATAAACTTTATTTTATTATGTTTGTCGTTCATATAGTTAAAAAACTTTTGGGCATGTTCTTGTTTTCTAAAGATCACAAACGTATCATCAACGTATCTTTTATAAAAAGTAGGTTTGAACTCTTCAGGACAATCATTTAACGAGGATGTTTCATGAAAACATAAAAATATGTTAGATAATGTAGCAGATAATGGACATCCCATTGCCAATCCGTTAGTTTGTTTGTAGTAAATGTCGTTGAACAAGAAGTATGAGTCTCCCACGGCTAAATTCAGCATTTTCTTGAACAACAAACGGTCCATGCCCCGAAAACTATTATCGTTCTCATACATATATATATATATATATATATATATATATATATATATATATATATATATATATATATATATATATATATATATATATATATATATATATATATATATATATATATATATATATATATATATATATATATATATATATATATATATATATATATATATATATATATATATATATATATATATATATATATATATATATATATATAACCAAATAGCACATTACATATGTGAAAACATGAATCATTTTTTACCCCGACCGGGACTCGAACCTAGGACTTATGATTACTAAGTCAAGGCGCTACCACTACACCACAGAAGGTTAAAAGGAACCCAACCTTATAGCTTATATCTGCTATACTTAGGCACATTACATATGTGAAAACATGAATCATTTTTTACCCCGACCGGGACTCGAACCTAGGACTTATGATTACTAAGTCAAGGCGCTACCACTACACCACAGAAGGTTAAAAGGAACCCAACCTTATAGCTTATATCTGCTATACTTAGGGTTCGAGTCCCGGTCGGGGTAAAAAATGATTCATGTTTTCACATATGTAATGTGCTATTTGGTTATTTCATGGCCCGAATGAGATTGGGAATCGAATTAAATGCTAAAATGAAGCCACGAGTGAGGTTGGGGAATCTATAATATGAACATAGTGGCATTCAGTTAGAATGCGTTCATTCCTAAGTATAGCAGATATAAGCTATAAGGTTGGGTTCCTTTTAACCTTCTGTGGTGTAGTGGTAGCGCCTTGACTTAGTAATCATAAGTCCTAGGTTCGAGTCCCGGTCGGGGTAAAAAATGATTCATGTTTTCACATATGTAATGTGCTATTTGGTTATTTCATGGCCCGAATGAGATTGGGAATCGAATTAAATGCTAAAATGAAGCCACGAGTGAGGTTGGGGAATCTGTAATATGAACATAG
>JAXCGZ010019175.1:5000-87199 GCA_037179515.1 Halocaridina rubra
CATTCATTTATTTCAAGTAATTTTCATGCTGTAATTAGTTATTACATATTCTCACATCCATTACTGGAATATTCCTCATTCTCTTTTATTTTTATATGGGATGAGTTTTTTTTTTTTTTTTTTTAACCTTTTGGAAGCTACTTCTTCGTCACATCGACCCTCTAACTATTCAAGCTTTGGTCAGAATATGATGCTATCCTGACTATATCATTCCATTGTCGATATATGTACATAGTTGATATTAACCCTGTATTTCCATCATTATATTCAGATGCTGATAAAATTTTCCTCAAATAAATCTTAAGACTTTAAGAATTTGCATAAAGACTAAATCTTCGCGATTCACAAGATAAATGTCGTAAATTATCAACCGAGAATTACAGCTACGAAGCCCACCCACATATAAAATCCCAAATATTAATTATTATTGCTTTTAGGAAAGCAATATCATTAACATTAACTTTCTCGTACAATGAGGTGGTTGTGATTCGAGTCATAACTTATTTCCTTGTGAGTGGACTTGTGTATTTCTCTTCATTGCTGCACAAGAGAGGCCATTAATGGTTGTATTTGGAAGATATAATGAGGCTAGACATGAAGTAGAGCTTCCTTAATGGCTGTCATACATCATCACAACACATGAGACGCTCCCCCCCCCCTGCGGCAGTACTTCTTGCTAACACCATTTATGATCCAATTGGGGGGTGGTGGAGAAGAGCGTCTTGACATGCCTTGAGAATATTCTATTCACATTTTCTACTATGAAAGAATCGTTCCTAAATTAAGATTTCATTGCATCATGAGCATTATTTTTATTGTTCAGGGATATTATGATTAAATCAAATCATATTTTATATTAAAGATCCTTTAGAGAGTTTGTAATAAAAATTATTTTAAGACTCTAGATGAAAATTATTACCAAAATGAAGCTTAACTATACATACACATCATTCTGTTTGCTTACCCATATGCTTAGCATTTTGTGATTTGTTGGATTTTGTGTTTGTGTGTGTTGTGTGTGTGTGTGTGTGTGTACTGCATACATGTATGTATGTATGCTTTCATGGATGAATGGTTGGCTGGATATAAATGTTTATATTTTTCTGAATCTCGTGCTTGTGTCTATATATGTGTATATTTCTGAATAAAAATCTTTACAGTAGAGAGTAATTTAAAAGATTTCAGCACACTCTGTCTCATATATATATATATATATATATATATATATATATATATATATATATATATATATATATATATATATATATAGTATGTGCATATATATATATATATATATATGTATATATATATATATATATATATATATATATATATATATATATATATATATATATATATATATATATATATATATATATATATATATATATATATATATATATATATATATATATATATATATATATATATATATATATATATGTACATATATATATATATATATATATATATATATATATATATATATATATATATATATATATATATATATATATATATATATATATATATATATGCATGTATATTTATATATATATATATATATATATATATATATATATATATATATATATATATATATATATATATATATATATACATACATATACCTTGGCTGTTTTCCCCTTTAATTGGGGGGTAGCCGACATCAAGAAAGGAAAACAAATAGGGGGATTACTTTGCTCTATGGGCAATGACGAGGGAGCTAGCGACCGTTCAGATGGCACTGCTGGAGTGCCACAGCCCATCCTCCCGGCTCTTCCACAACCTGTGTCGCTGCACAACTGCCAGCTCCTCGTACTGCCCCTACCACAGGGCTACCTCTGTAAGATGCAGTCCCGTGGTAACAGCAGATGCCCATCAGAGCCGCGTCACAACCGCTCGCCACTCATTCCTATTCCTAGCACGCTCACTTGCTTCCCTCACATCCATCCTCCTATCATTCAGGGCTCTCCTTACTCCATCCATCCATCCAAATCTAGGCCTCCCTCTAGCATTTCTCCCATCAACTCTCGCATTCATCACCTTTTTCAGCAGCCTTTCATCATCCATCCTTTCCACATGGCCAAACCATCTCAGAACATTCATATCTACTCTGGCTGCAATTTCTCTCCTCACACCCGTTCTTGCTCTCACCACTTCATTCCTAACCTTATCCAATCGAGATACACTAATCATACTCCTCAGGCATTTCATCTCAAACACATTTAGTTTCCGTCTCTCACTTACTTTCATACCCCATAACTCTGATCCATACATCACAGTTGGCACAACCACTTTCTCATACAAAACTTTCTTAACATTCATTTCCAACCTTCTATTCTTCATCACTCCTTTCAATGCACCCAACACTTTACATCCTTCATTCACTCTGTGACACACATCTGCTTCCACTCCACCATTTGCAGCTATAACCGAGCCTAAATACTTAAACTGATTAACCTCCTCAAGTGTCTCTCCATTCAACATAACATTCAATCCAGCGCCATCCTCATTTCTTGTACACCTCATAACCTTACTCTTTCCCACATTCACTCGCAGCTTCCTTCTCTCACACACCATTCCAAATTCTGACGCTAACTGACGCAGCTTTTCCTCTGAAGCTGCCACCACCACAGTATCATCTGCAAACAGCAACTGAATCAGCTCCCACTCGTTATCATCCCCATCTACCATTCTCAAACCTCGACCACGCACTCGCTCATTCACCTCTCTTACAACTCCATCAATATACAAATTGAACAGCCATGGTGACATCACACATCCCTGTCTCAGTCCCACACTCACTGGAAACCACTCACTCACTTCATTCCCTACCCTAACACAAGCTCTACTACCCTCATACAAACTCTTCACTGCATGCAACAATTTACCATTGATTCCATATAATCTCAAAACATTCCACATAGCCTCTCTATCAACTCTATCATATGCTTTCTCCAGATCCAAAAATGCAAAATACACATCCTTACCCTTTGCTAAATATTTCTCACATAACTGCCTAACTATAAAAATCTGATCTATACAACCTCTATCTCTCCTAAAACCACTCTGCACTTCCGCGATCACATATTCTGTCTTATCCCTAATCCTATTAACCAGTCTCCTACCATACACTTTTCCTACCACACTTAACAAACTTATACCCCTAAAATTGCTGCATTCATACATATCTCCCTTACCTCTGTATAGGGGCACTATACAGGCAATCACCCAATCCACTGGCACAAATGACAACATAAAGAATATATTAAACACTTTCACTAACCATCCCAATGCAGTCACACCCCCTTCTTTCAACATCTCAGCTCTCACACCATCCATTCCAGGTGCTTTACCTGCTTTTGTTTCATGCAATGCCCTTTTCACCTCCTCTCTTGTAATCTCTCTCTCATTTTCATCTCCCATTACTGGCCCTTGAACCCCTCCCACTGCCACAATAGCTGCCTCTCTATCTTCCTCAACATTCAGCAAGCACTCAAAATATTCTGCCCATCTTTTCCTTGCATCGTTCCCTCTTAACATCTGTCCATTCACATCTTTCACTGTCTCTTCCATCCTCGACCCACCCTTCCTTGCTCTCTTCACTTCTTTCCAAAACTTCTTTTTATTCTCCTCATATGACCTACTAAAATCCTGTCCCTACCTAACATTTGCCAACCTCTTCTCTTCCTCTACCTTCCGCTTGGTTTCCACATTTTTCTCCCTATATCTTTCATACTTCTCCCTACTTTTACACTGCAGCCATTCCTCAAAAGCTCTCTTTTTCTCTTCCACCTTCATTTTCACCCCTTCATTCCACCACTCGCTGCCCCTCCTCATGCCACCTCCAACAAACCTCTTTCCACACACATCACTTGCATGTCCCACAAAACATTCTTTCATCAACCCCCATTCCTCCCCTAACTCCCCAACTTCTCTTTCTTTCACCCTGTCATATGCCACTCTCAACCTGTCCTGATATTCCTGTCTCTTCTCTGGCTTTTTCAACTCTTCCACCTTCACTATTTCCCTTCTACATCCCCCCACACTATTTCCCCACTCTTTTGCTACTACCACTTTTGCTTCAACCAAAAAATGATCAGACATCCCAGCAGCCACACCCCTGAACGCATGTACATCTTTCACTCTACCAATCATGCTCTTTGCTACCAACACATAATCCATCAATGCTCTTTCTTTCACTCTTCCATTTGCCACTCTCATCCATGTATACTTATTTATTAACTTCTTCTTAAATAAACTATTACCTATCACCAACTCTTGCTCCACACACATATCTAACAGTCTCTCGCCACTCTCATTCCCACCTGGTACCCCATACTCTCCTACAACACCTTCTATCTCTCCATCACCCACTCTGGCATTCAAGTCACCCAACACAACTACATAGTTCCTTCTACTCAGACCATCCACACATCTAGTTAACTCATTCCAGAATTCATCCCGCTCTTCCTCACTTCTCTCACATCCTGGCCCATATGCACTAACAAAAGCCCAACATTCCCTTACTATCCTAGCCCTCACCCACATCAGCCTAGATGACACTTCTTTCCATTGCACTACCTGATTTACCATCCATTCACTCAGCAATAATGCCACACCTTCTCTCGCTCTCCCCCTTTCAACCCCAGACACCCTACCCGTCACATCACCAAATGCCACTTCTCCTTTTCCTTTCATCTTCGTCTCACACAATGCCAATACATCCATCCTCCTCTTACCAAACATATATCCAATCTCACATCTTTTGCTCTCTATCGTACTACAACCACGCACATTTAGACACCCCAAAACTAGAGTTTGGGGAGAAGTTATTCTCCTCTCTACTCCCCTTCTTCTTTGACGTCTCGCAGGAGGTTGATACAAGGGGGGGATTCCTAGTCCCCCCGCCCCGTCCACTTTTAGTCGCCTTTTATGACACGCAGGGAATACGGTGAGGCTATTCTTTGATATATATATATATATATATAATATATATATATATATATATATATATATATATATATATATATATAAAATGTGCGTGTGTATTATAAAGTTTTCATATTTTCTCTCCCTAGTTATTTATCTACCTCTCCTGCCATCCAGCTATCTCTCTATTCATCAGTCCATTCAAAGATCCATCCATTCTTCTATTCATCAATCCATCCGCATCCACTAACCCATCCATTTTGATGATTTGAAGTTAACAGACAGCCCTGCATCTACAGAGATTACCTGTCATTACGACTGGTGCCTCGAATCTCACAAGGTAAATGGCATTGTCTCTCGAAGCTAATGGAAAGGACCCGATATCATTATTAAGGTAAATTCTCTCAAGATCTGAATTCATTCATCAAATCAAAGAGTTACGGAGTGAGTGTTGTCTCCGTGACTAAGAAGAGATTGTGCGTTGGTTCTCTCTCTCTCTCTCTCTCTCTCTCTCTCTCTCTCTCTCTCTCTCTCTCTCTCTCTCTATATATATTTATATATATATATATATATATATATATATATATATATATATATATATATATATATATATATATATATATGTATCTATCTATCTATCTATCTATCTATCTATCTATCTATCTATCTTTCCTCCTCCAAGCAAATGCGTCATGGTTATTTTTCATGATTTCGTTATGACCTTTATTCTCACTTTCTCTTTCAAGGGAAATATTTCTTTTTCCTTCAGCACTTTAACATGTGTGACTAATTTATTTCCCACAAACAATCAAAGTGAAAAAAACTTTTGTTTAATAGATTACGAGATGTTATACTGAAGACGTGAGATAAGCAATTCAATCCCTCTAAACTATATCAAAAGGCACAACAAAGCTTGCAATACGTGTGACAAAAGTAGATGATGGTGATAAATCTCTTGAGTATGTAGTAGGTTGGCCCATGACACCAGTCGCCCGTTGCGATACTACAGCTGAAGGATTTATTGAACTTAAAATAGGGCTGTCCAGGACAGTTCGTTGTTAAGTCTTCCTTCAGTTACGGTTCTTTTTCTATGCCTACATCAACACTGAATATTCTTGGATATTCATCACAGATCTTTTATTATCCCTTCACATCTGGCAAGTCATTACACTCTCCATCTCTGTTTCTATTTACCTTATGTATTCCTCGTGCTCATACCTGATGAGAGCTGTTTTATTTTATTATTTTTTGGCCCGTTCTGGTGTCACAATCATTAGAAGAAAAAAAAAAAGAGTCCAGTAATGTCTATGAATAAGTACATGATTTGTTTACTTCCTTTGCAGTCATGTTCCTTTGGGAATTTCCTTTTCAGCCATAAACTGTACATCAAACTAAAAAATTTTACTCTTTTTACAATAATACGAAAGTAAACACTTGTTATTTATCTTTTTACATATCACTTCGCATCATTAATAACATCTGACAATTTTATTTATCCAATATACAGTGATCATATTGTAAACTGGCTGATTACCTGGTGGGGAGAATCTTGACCTTCAACATATTTTCTGTGTAGTAGGAATCGACTCTACACAACAGTGGAGTGAAAAATAGAAATTCCATCCTCTATAAAATTATATAAACACAAAACACCTGATGGAAGGGTTGAAGATGGACTAGGAATAATAAAACTCAGCTGCTTTTTCATTCAACTGTGAACACCATAATGGCTTCTACAGTAAGGTATTGCATGTGTTGAAAAATGAATTCATTAAATATTTCGATAACATTCATTAACCTGCTGCCGCAATTCTCCTTTTCATTTAAATTAAATACCAGTTCCTTTTATATTATTCAGGAAGAGATACATATATATACACATGGCCTCATTCTCCCTTGTAAGGGGGGTGGCTGAGCCAAGGAATGCACATTCACCACGATCCACCATACCTCAACCACTCCCCTTCGCTCCTTGGGGATAAAGGGTTGCCACGTTTCCCCCCCTTCCATCCTGCTTGGATCACCCATAAGGTAGGCAGGCAAGGATATTCTAGAATGAGGCCCAACATCCGCAGCTGCTTCATCACATGGCAACTCCCCTCACACCGTTCATCACAGTTCACTGCATATTTGAGGTTTCTTTCATATGGGCTATTGTTTTGTATTTTTTTCTTCTCTACTTGCTAAAGTCACTTTATAAGATAAGTTACCAGAAAAAAAGATGAACTAAGTAACTAAATTAGTACTCATATGAAGATATAGAAATTCTGTGTGAAATTTAAATAGAAAATTTTTTCACTCTCTTTTTTTTTTATATCTATAATCTGTGAAAGGCAAAACCTCAAAATGAAACCATCTCTGTCCCTAACCCCCCATCCAATGGTCGGGGAAGAGGTGGTAGAAGATCTAAAGGGGTTGTAGGAGGAGGAGTGGCTCTTAGAAGTCTGAAGCAAAAAGTCAAGGAACTTGAGACCACTTACTAGCTACCGCATCAGCATTTGTGTACAGCATTCTTAATGAGGCTCCGTACCCTGATTTTCTATCATGATCTTCTTTATCTCCCCTTTGTCTGGAAGAGCTCTGAAACAAAAATTTTTCTTCTCTCCTTAATTTCTTCCCTCGTTTACCCTTCTAGCCTCTTGCAACAACAACAACAAAATTCAGAATATGGATAGAGAAATGAAAGCGAATGAAACACTTAGAGAGGTAAATAGGATCTTTGGAGGAAGCAAATAAGGCACAAGGGCAAGAGAGAAAACAACTAGAAAAATTAATAAAGAAGTTGGAAGGGGAAAAGAGTGAACTAGAAACCAGAATTTCTAAACAAGAAGATAACAACAAACAGTTGAATGACAACATGAATCAAATAAATATTAGTTCACTGCTCTCTTCTGAAAGAGACGAGATTGCAGCTTGGAGAGTCCTGGTAAAGGAAAACATCGAACACTTTAGAAAAGTTTCAGGAGCTGAATACAGAACATGATGCCATTTAAACTTCTTTGCAGCTGCAATAAAGTGGAATGTGGCAGCAAAAGAGGCTGTGAGGGTGGTGGCACTGGAAAACGTACAAACTGTTGATTATAAAGTAACAGTAATAGAAAAAAATGAAAGATGCTGTGATTGAAAGGGCTAATCCACTGTTTAAATAGACACTTGATAACGAGAAGACAGTGGTAATCTCAGGAAAAAGTGAATCCCAGGAGTCAACATGGCTGGGGAAACTGAACAAAATAAAACTATGGTTGTAGATCTGATAAGGAAACTTGGAGTAGTATGTGGTCCGGATGATATTGTAAACATTCACCAACTTGGTAAATATTCTAGGAAGGGAAAGGCAACGAAAAGTAATGGTTGTACAAGACTTCAAAACAGTGTTCATTAGATAAAACAGAACTCAGGAAGAGATTGAAAGGATCAAAAACTTGTTGCAAGAGGCTAGAAGGGTAAATGAGGGAAGAAATGAAGGAGAGAAGAAAAAATTTTGTTTTAGAGCTCTTCCAGACAAAGGGGAGATAAAGAAGATAATGATAGAAGATCAGGGTATGGAGCCTCATTAAGAATGCTGTACACAAATGCTGATGCGGTAGTTAGTAAGGCAGTAAACTTAAAGGATAGCATTCACATCAGTAAGGCATATACAGTGGCACTTTCAGAGACGAAGTTAAGTGAGGACATAAACAATGTCACAGTTTTTCCTAAGGGCTTCAGAATATTAAGGGTTGAAAGATCTGAGAGGACTGGTGGAGGGATAGCACTACTCATAAGTGAAAGGATTCAGGTTGAAGAAATACACTTTGCTATAGAAAGTGAATTCAAGGAATTTCTTGTTGCTCCTATAAATACTGGGTTAGAGACCATTATAATAACTGCTGTATATAACCCACCAATGAATCAACATAGGCTAGAAGTTTATGAGGAAAGTCATATAGGTACTATTGAAGTCATAAACTCAGTTGTTAACATTGCATGGGAGAGAAAATGTAGGATTGTGATTATGGGAGATTTTAATCATAGAGAGATAGATTCGATAAATCTTGAACCACACAGTAGGAAGGACTCATTCAAGGCAAGATCCCTAGATTGTGCACTAGGGAATTTCCTAAACCGACATGTATAGGAAGTAACGAGGGCCAGGGATGGGGATGAGCCATCACTGTTTGATCTAGTACTCATACATAATGTGTAGGTTATTGAAAAAATTGAATATGAGCCACAAACTGGAAAGAGTGACCACTGTGTGTTCTTGATGGAGTATATCATAGTAGATGTTCTGCCTGAAAGTAGAGGCACTGAGGACACGGGGAGGAACAATGCAAAAGGAGATTACATCAAAATTAATGAGCTTTTTGCAGTTATTGACTGGAGAACCTTATTTTACAACAAATCTGTACAAGAAATATACGACATCTTTTGTAAGAAATATGGTAAGATAGTAGATTGTTGGATACATTCCACCAAAATAGGAGTTATTCATGCCAGAGAGAAATGGTTCAATAATGATTGCAAGAGACCTAAGGAGTGGAGAGACAAATGCTGGAAAAGGCATAGGAAGAGAAAAAACACATTATGCCTGGTAGACTTATAAAAGAGCAAGAAATGATTGCCTAAGTAAAAGAAGAGAGACAGAGAGAGACCATGAGAGGGATATCACCAGGAAGGCTGAAAAATCCTAAACTTTTCCACAGCTTTATCAGAGGAAAATTTAAGGTTAAAGAAGGGGTTTTAAAGCCAAAGAGAGCAGATGAAAGCATCTGCGAAGAATTGAACAAGGAGTTTCAGTCAGTATTAACAGCAGAAAATATCAAACCCCCTCAGATTAAAGCCATAGGAGCTCATTGGCCGGTATTAGAAAACAATATTTTCAACCACATAGGTATGCAAAGCACTGAATGAGTTAGTTACCCATAAAGCTACAGGTCTTGATGATATATCACATTATGTACTTAAGAAATGCACTAAATCAATATCAACGGCACTAAGTATCGTATTTGAAAAGTCACTCGAATCAGGGGATATTCCAAGATGCTGGAAACAAGCAAACGTGGAGCCTATCTTCATAAAGGGAAGGAGAGATGCGGCTCTAAACTAGACCTATTTCCTTGACCAGCATGGTTTGCTAATTTATGGAGAAGCTACTAAGAAAGCACACCTCTCTTCACTTGGAATCCTTTAACTTTTTGTCAGTGAGACAACATGGCTTCAGAGAGGGTACATCAACTGCAACAAGCTCAATAGAATTTTACGATGAGGTAAGCCGAATCTTACAGGAAAGAGAGGGCTGGGCAGATTGCATATTCCTAGACTTCTAGAAAGCATTTGACATGGTCCCACAAGGGAGACTTATTAAGAAGCTGCAAGCAATGGCGAGAATAGGTGGACATATTTTGGAATGGATGAAAACATACTTTGCAGGAATGTAACAGAGGGTTAGAGTAAGACATTCAGTGTCCAAATGGAGAGGGTTAGTAGTGGAGTTCCACAGGATTCAACTTTAGGGCCACTTTTGTTCCTTGTACATGTAAATGACCTACTAGAATCTGTAAATTCATTCTTGAATATGTTTGCAGATAATGTAAATATTGTGAAGAAAGTAAGAGACAAGAACAATGGTAGAGAACTTCAGGAAAACCTCAATAGTTTGCATGAGTGGTCAGAAAAGTGGGTAGTGAATTCAGTACTTCAAAATGTAAGGCTATGAGAATGAGTGCAAGTGCAAGAAGGCCCAAGCTTGACTACTCAATGGCAGGAGCAGAACTTCAAGAGACAGGGAATGAGAGAGATCTAGGAGTAAACATACTGGCAGATTTGTTGTCATAAATGCATATAAATGGCATAGCAAGGGAGACATATGCTTTCTTAGCAAATGCAAGGGTAACCGTTAGGCACATGGACAAGGAAATGTTCAGAAATATTTTTGCAACTTATGTGTGGCCAAAGCTTGAATATACAGCCTCCTTTTGGAGTCCACACTTGAAAAAGCACGTACTTAAGCTGGAAAAAATTCAAAGACATGCCATGAAACTGGTGCCAGAAATACACACTCTCAGTTGTGAGGGGAGGCTGAGGGAATTAGACTTACCATCACTCGAAGCTAGAAGATTGAAGGGGGATATGGTGACGGTTTTTAAATTCCTTCATGGCTGTAATAGATTGGATAGGGATTGATATTTTGATATGGCTGGCACTAGAATTAGAGGTCATAGTTTGAAGCTTCGTAAGAAAACTTCTTTGTAGGATGTAAGGAAGTACTCTTTTATTGTAAGAGTAGTTGATAATTGGAATTCGCTAAGCAAGGAGGTAGTAAATATTAACTCAATCTATAGTTTTAAGGACAAGTATGCTAAGTATCACTAAGTACAAAATGGAACCGACCAGGAGATGGGAATTTACGAGTTTGGAGCTACTTCCCACAAGCAAAATGAGGCAATTACAGTTAGGTAATTACACACTCTTCCTCCATTCATTCCTATCTATTGCATACTCTCTTCCCTGCTCCACTTAGATTCCACTTGCATTCAATGTTCTTTTCAAGCCATCTATCCATCTCTTTCTAGGTCACCTTCTTGACCTAATTCCAATCACTTCGGCACTCCACACACTATTCGTTCGTCACTCATCCTTTTCATGTGTCCAAACCAACTCAACACTCTCTGATCTGACCAATTCAACAGCTTCCTTTCAAAATACGTTCTCTACTTGACATCCTCATTTCTTACTCTATCTAGTCTAGATACACCAATAATACCTCTTAAACAACTTATCTCCATTACATTCAACTTGTTCCTTTTATCCTCTCTTGCATTCCAAGTCTCTGTTCCATACAATGCTGTAGGTACAATCACACCTTCATATATCAGGTTTTTTTTTTTTTTTTTTTTTTTTTTTTTTTTTTTTTTCAATCCCAAATATCTATTTCCCAATACACTTTTCAACCCACATAAACATTTACCAGCTTTATTCACTCTATGACTTACCTCTACATCCACTCGTCCACTCCTTGATACATGCGATCCCAAATACTTAAAACTCCTAACTTCTTCAAGCAATTCCCCAGTCACTCCTACATTCAAACTGCCAGCTTTAACACTCCTCGACATCTCATGACTTTAATTTTTTTTTACCAGTGTTCACCTACATCTTCCTTCTTTTACATACCCTAGCAAATTCAGTCACTATATGATTCAGTTCATTCTCATTATCAACCACCATTACAGTACCATCCACAAATTGCAACTGATTCAATTTCCACAACCTTCCACTCTTACCCACCAGTTCCAAGCCTCTGTCCAATACTCTTACATTTACTTTCCTTACCACTCCATCCATATACACACTAAACAACCATGAAGACATTACACAACCTTGATGTGACCCTAAATTCACCTCAAACCAATCACTCATACCATTCCCAACTGTCACACATGTTCGACTATTCATGTAAAAACTCTTCACCACATTCAACAAACTTCCATTTATTCTATACAAGTGCAACACACTTCATAACCCCTCTCTATGTACCTTGTCATGCGCCTTCTCTAAGTCCATAAAATCCTAAAAAGTGTCCATACATTTCTCCAATAACTTCTCGCACATCTGTCTTATCACAAACACCTGATCCACACATCCTCTTCCTCTCCTGAATCCATATAGTTCTTTAACAATCAGTCTCTCAGTACCTATCCTAATTCTCTCGATTAGCACTCTTCCATATACCTTATCAACTACACTCAACATACTAATCCCTTTAAAACTACTACACTCATACTTATCTCATTTCCTTTGTAAAGAGGAACTACACATGCACTCCTCCAATCAACTGGGAACCTCTCTTTCCTGGAACATACATCCTACAACCTAACCATCCATTCTACTAATGCCTCCTCACCTTTGACAAGCATTCAACATGACACCCATCTATCCCTGTTGCTTTACCTGCTTTCATTGCTCTCAAAGCCAAATACACCTCCTCTATTGGTATTTCTATATCATTCTCATCTATCACATAGCATTGGAATTCTCCATTCATTTCCCACAGCCACAATCTCTGCCTCTCTATCATCTTCCTCATTTAGCAGGACCTTAAAATATTAAGCCCATCTCTCTCTCACCTTTATTTCATCTACCAGCAATTACTCATCTACTCCATTCACCCTCTCCTCCCTACCACACTCACCTTTCCTCACTCTTTTCACTTCCTTTCAAAACATCTTTTTATTCTTTTCAAAATGCTCCAACAAGCATCTACTCTCCTTACATCCACTTCTCTCTTTGCCTGCCTCACCATGCACTTTGCTAACCTCCTCTTTGCGCAATACCTTTCATGCGCCTCTCCATTACCTTCCTGTAATTAAAATCCGTCTCTGCAGTACTCACCTCAGTGGCAATTGTTGGATGAACTAATAAAGTTGATCAAAAGAGATTGGAATAAAACAAAAAACCTTACAACCTATTTCTACGACAACAAACAAATATAAACAACAATCGGAGCTCTGGAGCAAAGCCTTCTATGTCCTCTCTTATTAAGACAATGAACCAGTTCCCCTCAGTGTTGCCAACTAGTACCCAATACCAAAATACACTACATACCCTCATGATCTTAAGAGCACAAACAGCTTCATATTCTCAAAGACCTACATACTACTTTTATAGGCCAAACATATAAATTCCCATTGACATGAAAGAAAAGAAAAGTACCTCAACATAAACAAAAATAAAACAGCAAAACTAACAAACTACCAAAGTAATGAGAGAAACAAAAGTTTATTCTACGTCTGTGACATAGTCTTGCCTCCATACAGGAGGTCTTGTTATCCTCCGAGGACACTGATCACACCCCTGATCAATCACCGGTGGCTCCTCGCATCCTTCAGACCACAGCAACTTCTTACATGAGTCATCATCGGTATCATCAGATAGGGACAATGGAGCTACAACTGGACGGACATCCAACACATGTCTCAGCACACTATCAACATATATATACTTTCGCGAGTTCACTTGAGTGGTACAACATACGGCAGGTGGTTTTACCCAAGCCTCTTTTCCCATTTTAATCGGCAGGCTATCAATTTGGCCTTCACACATCCCATATGGGTTCACTAAAGGATATCTTCATTCATATTTGTACACAAAGCGTTGAGGCACAGACAACTCATCCTGTCCAGAGCTTGGTGTACTGTTATACCAGTACACTGCCTCAATGGGAGAGATTCCTCCTCTCTCTGCAATAGCCTTAATGGTCCTGTGGTGCCTATCTACTATTCGATTTCCCCCAGGTCTATAAGCAGCCAGAAATGCCCTAGCAATATTCCAATGATGCTACATATCCTCTAAATACTGCAACCAAAAGGCTGTGCTATTGCCCAGTAGCTGTTTGTCAACTGTTCCCCTTTCCATAAAGATGTTCTCCAATTCTTCTGGGATGCATTGTGCATCTTCTCTCTTTAATTTCCTCCATATCGCAAAATGAACTGGGCCACAATCCACCATGGATAAATAAGGAATCCCCCTATAATGAGCTACATCTTTTGCCAGGCGTTACCAGTGATGCTCAATGCTAACTTCACCTCTGTTATGCACCACAAGAGCAGGATCGATTGGCTTACATTGCTCACAACACTTTTCCACCCTTTTCACAGAATCCTTTGGGACCTCTGGGTCCAACTTCTTGGCCAAGCATAAGGTTCTGTCAATCCCCATGTGGTGTTTCTTGTGTAGCTCTATTAGATCTATATTTACTGAAGCACCAGTGCACAAATGTGCTTGCCCATTGTCACCTACCCTTAACATCCACTAATCACTTCTTTTTATCACTAGTCAACCCATTAGCTTTATTCTTCTCTGTAGGCACCAATGCCACAACAATACTCAACCCAAATTCAGCAATCATATCCTCCAAATTTCCTAAACGACATTTAATAATCATTTCTGTAGCTCCCTTTGTGTGAACACGCTTTTTGGCACTAATCACACTTTTCAGCCATGCCCCAACAGTTTCAGGATCAATTCTCAACCCTATTGAGTTCAGACCCCATTTAATGGTCAAATTCACGACTTTCAACACGGTTCTAATTCTGCAACATTAATGTGACTGAAGACATCCTGTTTCCTCAGTCAAGAGGCATCTTCAACAGGGAATCACTATAATCAGTCAAGTGTAGAGAAAGACAAACTTTCAGTAACACAATCCATGTTTCTTATCCTCAGTTCTAGCGTTCTCTAAGTCGCAGTCATATGAATAGAAATAATTACCTTCCAAGCACAAAGCAATGGTTAAATGAAGTCTTGTGGAAGGAAATGGTATGATGTATCTAGGTGTAAAGATATTTCACTTTAAAATCTGAAACAGGGGGCACTTTCTATTTCCGTTCAAAATATAATTTCAAAAAATTTTAAGATTTACAGCACCATAATGCATTGTTTGTTATCAATTAAAATATCTTTTATCCAGTGTTGCCACTCAATAATTTGGGAAAAAAATAGATTGTTCCTCCATAAACCACTAGACTTACCTAAAAACTACTAGATTTTTTTTTTCAAGTACGTGAACATTTATCCCCTAATATAACCTTAAAATATGTACTGTAATTTTCTTACCTTTGGGATTTACATAAAGACTTGAAGTGGAAGGTCATCTACTGCTCCTTCCTCTTCTTCAGGGTATATAGTTGCAACTTCTGACTTGGAGCAATTTGCCATATAGCTGCTGATGACATTTTCCATTTTTCAAGTCATTAAGGAGAGATTGTGATGGGTTCCAACTGCAGCAAGATCTTCCTTGTCTTGCAACTGCTTGCTTTGCAACTGTTTGCAACAGTTTGAGTTAACAGCCGGTTTGAATGCTTGGTTTTGATTATGTTGATCTTTGAAAACATCCGCTCAACTGCAGTGGATGAATGTGGCAAGACCAATGAATATCTCATGAATTCTGCAAGGGTAGAAAATTTTGCTTCTCCTTTTCCATCCTTTAGTTCAAATAGTTCTTGCCAAAAAGTTGTTGGTGACAGGTTCAAATTTTGAAGGCTTGCCTTGCAATGCAACAAATCTTCCCACTGTTCTTGCAAGTCATCAAGATCTGGCTCTTTCACAAGTGTCGGAAAATGAACAGCCAACTGTGCAATATACTTAACTTTTCTTTGTGGAGAGAGAGAAAAAGCAACTTTTGGATCAATAACTGAAAGTTGTGCTAGGACACCATCTTCTTCCATGGGAAATCTCTTTCTTATTTGCACACAAAGTTCAACTAAAAACTTTTGGCAATCTGCAAGGAACCTTGTTTTACTTTCCTCTAGTAGGTCTTTCAACATCAGAGCTTCACATCTTCCACCAAGCTTTA
Organism: Halocaridina rubra; assembly: GCA_037179515.1. NCBI lineage: Eukaryota > Metazoa > Arthropoda > Malacostraca > Decapoda > Atyidae > Halocaridina > Halocaridina rubra. The sequence continues at coordinate 21,271 of JAXCGZ010019175.1, forward strand.
TACTGTGCAGAGATACATCATGAGGGCTAATCTCAGAAAGTTGGTGCTCTAGCACTATGTTCTTAACAAACATTCTTAGGGTGCTCCGATATTCATCAGAAATAGAGGAGTGGAGTGTACTAAGCGTGAAATATTCTGCCTGGAATTCTATGATAATTTTAATAACTTTTCCAAGGACATAATTCAGGAATAACAACATGTGCCGAGTTGAGCGGATGTTTTCAAAGATCAACATCATCAAAACCATTATATATATTGTCTTATATATATATATATATATATATATATATATATATATATATATATATATATATATATATATATATATATATATATATATGATGCTCCATCAGTTTTGTCAAGAAGAGATTCAGATTAAAAAAATAGGAGGAGAGCATCCCATTGTTCAAGTACTCGAGATATTACATGCCCTCTAGACAGCCAACGAGTCTGTGACAGCTTAATCATTTTGTGCTTTGGAATCTGTACAACCTCTTGAACCAGTGTAAACTGATGTTGGCGTTTGCTACTTCTCGAAAAAACAGCAACAAATGTCCTCAAGAAAAGCTTCAAGAAAGGGTGGCAAATGGGCACAAGCATGGCTTGCACACAATACAAACGAATGGCAGACACAGCCAAGAATAAATACAGATGGTACATCTCCCTTCAAATGTGCCTGAAAACCACTATGTGCACCCATCATAGTAGAACAATTATCACTGGCAAAACAAATTATGTTTGGAAGTGGTATGTCATTACATTGAAACAATTTTTTTCACAGCTTAGTACAAACCCTCTGCATTGGCATCTTCAACTTCCAAAGTATCTAACAAGGCATCCGTAACTTTCAACTTAGTCTTGTCGTAGTATCGTACCATGACAGCAAGTATTTGTGACACTGAAATGTACGTGCTTCCGTCTATCATTAAAGAAAACTTGTTTTTCTTGCATATCTCTGCAACTTCTTCACGTTCTTCTCATTCTAATCCATATTGCAAATTATATGAAGCTTTTGTTTTTTTCATAGTTATTTTCTTCACAGTCTCACAGTCTGGAAACATCCTTTTCATTACATCAATCAAATGGTCTGCCTGGGAAAATGTCATCCCATATTCTGCCATAAATCCAGACAATAATAATTCTGCATCGTGAACTTTATTGTTCGGATCTTCTGTTGGTTTCTTCGTGAACTGCATAATAGTCGCACTATTTTTCTTTGATTCATAGTTTTTTATATGCTTTGATGTAGCTTTGGGACTTTGTTTGGATTCTTTAGCTTGCAATCACATACTACACAAAGTACAACATTCTTATCTTTAGGATCTGCCTAGATCCAGTCTTTAAACTCAGGATCAGTTAGCCACTCGCTATTAAATAACTGGCTGAACCACATTTTTTTTTGGTGGAGTTTTATCTCCACTATGGCTTGCACTAGGATTCTCCGAATCACTCATTGTCACCTGAGGCCCCAGGCAAGAAGTCAGTGCAAATCACTCCTATATCGCTCATATTCTCACTCCATGATTAATGCTCAGCCTAATATCACCCTCATATATTTCGGTTCAGAAACACGATAATTCAGTGTATCGTCTTCTAACCATATAGTTTAATTAACTACCAGTAAATAGCTATAAAAGAAAATATACACTCGATGCTGACTGATTTATGAATATTTAATCAGAGAAGAAGGTGCCATGGACGACTCATTTTGGGAAAAGATGGATTGGTGTGAGAGGGAGTTGCTTGAGTTGCCCGCAGATATATAGGAAACAAACGAGAAGTAACCAAGTACCGTATCACCATACAACGCACGAGTATTGCAAACGGTAGCTGGGATAGGAGGGAGGGAGGGTCTTCATGGGTTGAGGGGATGGGAGAAGGGTAAGGGTCCCCTACACTTATCCTAAAAGAGAGAGAGAGAGAGAGAGAGAGAGAGAGAGAGAGAGAGAGAGAGAGAGAGAGAGAGAGAGAGAGAGAGAGAGAGAGAGAGAGATCCAAAAATACATATCCCATCTCAGTAATGAAATACCACTAGATTAGTCTGATTTTAAAGAAAAAACTACTAGACTACTAGATCGAATCCAAAAATACTAGATCTAGTAGGAAAATACTAGGAGTGGCAACACTGTTTTTATCAACTGTAGAAATGACAGCAATAAACACGTTAAGAAACAAGAGACAAGAACTTAATAACTTTCAGTCATAAAAACGCTGCTTTCTTCTTATTAAACTTTCCACAACTACTTTCCAAGTTGGTTTTCTTTGAATTTACTTTATCATTACCTTTATTAGTATAATTTATAAATTTATTTCTTAATACTGTTACATTCTAAAGTGAATTCAACGGCTATTATAGTATATATATTCAAAAGTAAACTTTTTCATATAGACAGAGTAATAAATAAGGATCTCCGACAGAGAACGGGTGTTGAAAGAAAGCTGTAGGATAAGTTAGATCAGAGAGTGCTGAGTTGGTTTGGACACATAGAAAGGATGAGTGATAAATGAATAGCGGAGAGAATGTGGAGAGCAGAAGTGATTGGAATGAGATGGATATATGGTGTGAACAGGGCATTGAAAGCACATCGAATCTCGGTGGAGAAGAGAAAAAGAGTGTGCAAGAGACAGGAATGAGTGGAAAAAGTTTGTGTATAGGTGACCCGGACCAAAGGGATTTCTCGCACCTGATAGCTCAGTGAACTGAGGGGAGTTGCCCTATGATGAAATAGTGCGGTAAACCACCTGTGGCTGTTGGGCCTCATTGTAGAATATCTTTGCACTCTTACTTTGTGGGTGACCCAGGCTCGGTGTAAGGGGGAGAAAAGTGGCAACTTTTTATCCCCAAGGAGCTAAGAGGAGTAGTTGAGGTATGTGTGGACTGTGGTGAATACGTGTGGTGAATGCCAAAGGGAATGAGGTCATGTACATGTATTTTTTTTTTATGAGTGTGACACTGGGACAGGCAAAAACTGCCCTCATCAACAAAGGCCAGGGGACGAAAAAACATTAGGACGAAGGAAAAGAAAAAAGTTAAGGACAAGACGGAGATGAGGTCATATTACACAAAGGAAAACGACAGACAGAAAAAATAGTTACAGTACAGAGGATCTAGAGACATGGAGGACTAGGCCCTGAGATGACGATAGATCTACTTTTTGAAGGAAGATAGGTCATAAGAATTAGGAAAGACAGAAGGAGGAAGAGAGTTCCAGAGTCTGGAGGTAGATGGGAATAAGCAGTCGCTGCACTGACTAATCAGCAAGCTACAAATCTCCACACAGTACCTATGAAATGAGGCCACTTGGTAAATGTTACGCAGCCTCGGCAGTGGGGGAGGGATGTAACTCGCCAACTTTTCAGAGCAGCAATGGAAGAAGTAGCGATAGAAAAGAGAAAGGAATGATACCTTACAGTGGAGAGAGAGAGAGATTCCAGATTAGAAGTAAGAGAAGGATCATTAATGAGTCTGACTGCCTAGATTCAATTCAATTAAGGAGATAAGTATAAGAAGCACCCCTGATGAGTGAGCAGTATTCTAAGCAGGGACGGAGAAGACCTTTATAGATTTTAAGTAACTATATATAGGAAAAGCAATGACGAGAAAGAAACAGAATCCCCAGTTTTTTGGATGAAGATTTAGAAATTTGGATTAAGTGATTTCTCCAAGACAAGTTAGAAGCTATATGAATTCCTAATATATTGATAGAATTAAGAGGGTAAATTTTTTTAGTTTCAAAGACAATAGGGTTATCAGAAGGAGATGTAGATATAAGAGATAGCCAGAAACTGTGATTACCTAATTGTGATTACCTAATTGTGTTTACGGGAAAGAGCCCAAAGCTCGTATCTTCCCGTCTCCTGATCGCTTCCATTTTATACTTAGTCATACTTATCATACCTGTCCTTAAAACTATGGATTGAGATAGCATTAACTACCTCCTCGCTTAGCCAGTTCCAATTATCAACTACTCTTACACTGAAAAAGTATTTCCTTACATCCTGCAAAGAACTTTTCTTACGAAGCTTCAAACTATGACCTCTAGTTCTAGAGCCAGCCATATCAAAATATCGATCCCTATCCACTCTATCATAACCATGAAGGAATTTAAAGACTGTCACCATATCCCCCCTCACTCTTCTAGCTTCGAGTGATGGTAAGTCTAATTCCCTCAGCCTCTCATCATAACTGAGATTGCGTATTTCTGGCTCCAGTTTCGTGGCATGTCTTTGAACTTTTTCAAGCTTAGCTATGTGCTTCACCAAGTGCGGATTCCAAAAGGGGGCTGCATATTCGAGTTTTGGCCTCACATAGGTTACATAAATATTTCTGAACATTTCCTTGTCCATGTGCCTGAAGGCTACCCTTACATTTGATAAGAATGCATATGCTGCCCTTACTATGCCATTTATATGTATTTCTGGATATAAATCTGCCAGTATGTTTACTCCTAGATCTCTCTCATTTTCTGTCTCTTCAAGTTGTACTCCAGCCACCGAGTAGTCAAGCTTGGGCCTTCTTGCACTTGTACCCATTCTCATTACCTTACATTTTGAAGCATTGAATTTCATTAGCCACTTTTCTGACCACTCATGCAGATTATTTAGATCCTCCTGAAGTTCTCTACCATTGTTCTCGTTTTTTACTTTCTTCACAATCTTTGCATCATCTGCAAACATATTCATGAATGAATTTACAGACTCTGGTAGGTCATTTACATATACAAGGAACAAAAGTGGCCCTAAAACTGAACCCTGTGGAACTCCACTACTAACTCTTCTCCATTCAGACGCTGAGTGTCTTACTCTAACCCTCTGTTCCCTTCCTTCTAAGTAAGTTTTTATCCATTCCAAAACATTTCCACCTATTCTAGCCATTGATTGCAGCTTCCTAATAAGTCTCCCATGTGGAACAGTGTCAAACGCTTTCTGGAAGTCTAGGAATATGCAATCTGCCCAGCCCTCTCTTTCCTGTAAGATTTGGCTTACCTCATCATAAAATTCTAATAAGTTTGTTACTGTTGATCTTCCTTCTCTGAAGCTATGTTGCCTCACTGACAAAAAGTTGAAGGATTCCAAGTGAAGAGAGATATGTTTCCTTAGTAGTTTCTCCCTAACTTTGCAAACTATGCTGGTCAAGGAAACTGGTCTATAGTTCAGAGCCGTATCAATCCTTCCCTTTTTGAAGATAGGTATCACATTTGCTTGTTTCCAGCATCTTGGAATCTCCCACGACTCCAGTGACTCCTTAAATATGATACTTAGTGCCACTGATATTGTGTTTGCGCATTTTTTAAGCACATGAGGGGATATGTCATCGGGACCTGTAGCTTTATGAACATCTAAATCCATCAGCGCTTTGCATACCTCTGTGGCTGTAAGGTTGATGTTCTCTAATACCGGCCCTTGAGCCTCTATCACTGCAATCTGAGGGGGTGGGGTATTTTCTACTGTAAATACTGACTGAAACTCCTTGTTCAATTATTTGCAGATCTCTTCATCCGTCTCAGTGATGCTTCCATCCTCTCTCTTTAGCCTTAAAACCTGTTCTTTTACCTTCAGTTTTCCTCTGATAAAGCTGTGGAAAAGCTTGGGATTTTCTTTAGCCTTCCTGGTGATGTCCCTCTCATAGTCTCTCTCTGCCTCTCTCCTTTTACTTAGGTAGTCATTTCTTGCTCTTTTGTAGGTTTGCCAAGCATTTATGTTTTTTCTCCTCCTATTCCTTTTCCAGCATTTGTCTCTCCACTCCTTAGCTCTTTTACACCCATTATCGAACCATTTCTCTCTGGCATGAATTACACCTACTTTGGTGACAGGTATGCAGCAATCTACTATCTTCCCATATTTCTCACAAAAGATGTCATACATTTCTTGTACAGATTTGTTGTAAAATAAGGTTCTCCAGTCAATAACTGCAAAAAGCTCATTCATTTTGATGTAATCTCCTTTCGGATAGTTCCTCCTCATGTCCTCAGTGCCTCTACTCTCAGGAAGAATATCTTCAATGATATACTCCATCAACAACACACAGTGGTCACTCTTTCCAATTGGTGGTTCTTACTCAATTTTTTCAATATCCAACACATTATCTGTGAACACTAGATCAAGTAGTAATGGCTCATCCCCACCCCTGGCCCTTGTTGGTTCCATTACATGTTGGTGTAGGAAATTCCCTTGTACGCAATCTAGGAATCTTGCCCCGAATGAGTCCTCACCACTGTGTGGGTCAAGATTTATCCAATCTATCTCTTTATGATTAAAGTCTCCCATAATCAAAATCCTACATTTTTTTTCCCGTGCCATGTTAACAACTGAGTTTATGACTTCAATAGTACCTATATGACTTTCCTCATAAACTTCAAGCCTCTTTTGGTTCCTTGGTGGGTTGTATACAACAGTTATTATAATGCTCTCTGACCCAGTATTTATGCGAGCAACAAGAAATTCCTTGAACTCACTTTCTATAGCCAAGTTTATTTCTTCGACTTGAATCCTCTCACTTATGAGCAGTGCTATCCCTCCACCAGTCCTCTCAGATCTTTCAACCCTTAGTATTCTGAAACCCTTAGGAAAAACTGTGACACTGTTTATGTCCTCACTCAACTTAGTCTCTGTAATTGCTACTATATCTGCCTTACTGTTGTGAATCCTATCTTTTAATTCTACTGCCTTACCAGCTAATCCATCAGCATTTGTGTATAACAATCTTAATGAGGCCCCATCCCTTGATCTTCTGTCATTATCTTCTTAATCTCCCCTTTGTCTGGAAGAACTCTGTAATGAAAATTTTTCTTCTCTTCTTCATTTCTTTCATCATTTAACCTTCTTGCCTCTTGCAACAAGTTTTTGATCTTTCCCATCTCTTCCTGTGTTCTGTATTGTCTAATGAACACTTCTTTGAATTCTTGAAGGTCTTTTAGACTTTTTTTTCTCAACAATATTTCCCTACATGTTTCCCCTCTCTCAAAGGTTACTTTTGTTGGTCTCGGCTTTCCTTCCCTCGAATATTTACCTAGTTGGTGTATGTTTACAATATCCTCAGGACCACATACTACTCCAAGCTTTCTTATCAGGTCTACAACCCTAGCTTTATTTTCTTCAAGTCTCCCCTTGGAGGCATTGAATGTAACTAAATTATGAGTGCCCCACTCAGATACCCTCTGCAAAAAGGCTGAGGAAAAGTGAAGGGTAGGATTGTCAGCAAAGGCGTGAAGAAGAGAGAAAGATGGGGATTGTTGATCATTGATGAAGAGAAGGAACAGAATAAGTGAAAGAACAGAGCCTTGTGGAACACCACTGGTAACAGAGAAAGGGCTAGATGTTGCACCATCAACAACTACAGATATAAAATGGTCAGAAAGAAAACTGGAAATTAGAGAACAGGGAGAAGGGGTAAAGCTATAGGCAGGGAGTTTGGCCAACAGAGCCTTGTGCCAGACTCTATCAAAAGCTTAGAGATATTAAGAGCGACGACAAAGGATTCCCCATGGTGTCCTCAGAGAAGATGACCATACGTGAGTAAGATAGGACAGGGGGTCATCAATGGATCTTGCCTTGCGGAAGCCGTACTGATGAGCGGAGATAAGTTAGTTAGATTCAAGGCGTTTCAAGAAGTGAGGATTGATCAAAGTTTCGAAAACTTTAGCAATAGAGGAGGTTAGGGCAATAGGTCGGTAGTTTGAAGGAATAGAGCGGTCACCCTTCTTAGGAACAGGTTGAACTAGAGCATGCTTCCAAGATGAAAGATAGATACTGGTTGACAGAATGAGGCGAAAAAGAGAAAGAGAGAGAGAGAGAATGAATAAGGAATTAGAGTGGGGAGGGAAGGAGCTTGTTTATCAACCATATGAGCAGAAGGAGCAATCTGTGGGGGCAGAGGTAGCAAAAAGTGAGAAAGGGCATGAGTAACATTATTACACTGGCTCACCAAGGAAAATCCACAATATTTTTTGTTTTTGATAAATGTTTACTTTTCAGTCCCCAAATGAGTGAAATGAAAATATGGTCTTTTATTACATCAGGATATAACAAAATAGAATGCGTGAATTTCAGTAGAGTACTGTTAGTGTACAGATTTTTGAAGAGTGCACACTAACATGCACGATCTTACTCGAGATGTCTGAGATAAATATTTGGCCGAAATGTTTTGTAATTATTGGGATATTAAACTGTAAAGTTTTGATAGAGAGAATTTATTATTTACAAGAAAACTCGATATCGTTTGAGATGGACTGAGCTTACTGTATACAGTAATATCCCTGCCCATAATAATGCTGGGTAAATAATATACCACTTCATTATTTATTAGACGAAACAATGCTCTCTACAAGCATATCAGTGATTATAACAGGGAACACTTGGAGACTGCGAAAAAATTAAAAAACTTTTCCAAACTGTACATATACTTCAAGCAAAATGAGTAAACCACAATCAGTCTGTAAAACGGTACATAATGCCGTATTTCCTTTTCCTTATAATCCAACTTTAGAGACTGTTCATTACAACTATGTTTTTGAATATATTATACTTGCCTAAAAAGCATGACATCAAGTACTGCTGGAGTCAGCATGGTGGGCACGGTTGTAATAATTGAAGTAGCAAGGTATCATCAAGTCCTTCAAAGCTTATATTTTCTATAGTTTAAGAAAAAATACAATTCTAGGATGGAGGAATTGCCAAGCCTCCACTCTCCAATGCTTCCATCATTGACTATGAGTCGCAAGGAACACGAAGGCAAAATTCATACTTCCAGCCACTCTGAATACTAATACAGTCTTATTAGATATATTAATGCTTCTAAAGCTGATTTTATATTAGTTACGAAAAACGATAAACAGTATTCCTATTAGCCTTTCACCTCTTTGTGTCACTTGCTGTTTCTCAGTACAGCTTACTATGAATAACAACAAAGCTATGGGGTCCCTTTACCTTTCGTATAAAGCTACAACACCTTGTCATTAAGCTGTTCCTGTGCTAGTCTGTCTTACAATATAAAGAATTGGTGAATGATTTTTTGCAAAACTTTTGGTTACACATATGTTTAACTTAATCAGATGAGACATTAAAATTCTTAAAAATGCACCAATGAACTTCCTATTAAATTGGTGGAGGAGAATATATCTTGTACTGTCTCTAATATCAAGACTATCTTAGTTAATGTAGACTGCTTCAATAAATTTTATGATCTTCATGTAAAGTAAAACTAAGTCATTAGGGATAATTTAGTAAATATAAAAAACATCACTTTAAAACAATACTGAAATATGCATATTATCTAAGAAAAGATACATTAGGTTTTATAGCCACTGCAAAACATCTACCAGTAACCAGTATCAAAATATGAATGCCTTCATATATTTTACTTTTATTTGATACACTTAGATGTTTTCAATAGATGCACAATAAGAGTAAGTAGCTGTGAGTTGCAAGAACACACTGCCAATATGTTATCAAACCCATTGCTCTAAGATACTTACATCAGTAAAGTTTAAGGCCGCATGTTATAATATGAAAAAGCTTATTTACAATAAAACACAGCTAGTGCTTTTACTGGTACACTGTACTATACAGGCAAATTATCTATCAAAGATGGACATATGTTGTAAGATATTTGGACATCTAAGCTAAGCAGCAGATGTAGCAATAAACTAATATTAAGCTAATAACTGCTTCCTGAGGGGCATCTGGTAGACAATGGCTGAAAGTTTTCATCTCTTGAAATGGAATCATTAAAAATAACCGTCATGCAATAATATAATGTGTGGCACTTAATGAATGAAAAACACATTGCAGCTTTGATGCTACATACCATATTGAGAGACTGGTGTTCCATAAGCAGAGGATAGCAGCATAATTTGAAACAACATTGCTATATTTGCATAATGATATTTGTGACTTAATGCATCAAAATATACATTACAATTTTAATGTTCGTAAGTATGGTAATACTTTTCAATGGATCATGTATTTACGATAATTCTTGTTCTGTAAAGCATTGATAATGATTAAATATGATAACAAACTAGTTGTGAAACTATTGTATCTTAAAAAATTCTTTATTTATTGCTTACTCCCATAAAAATGAAATAGTGAATATTTAATTTTAATGTTTAAATCATAGTTACTCAAAGATATGTTTTACCAAAAATATATACTAAATTATACTCACACTTGTAGTCCATGTGGTAAGTAATTCTGTATTAAAGAAAAAATTGTTTGGGAAATACTGCATACCTCTACAGCAAAGAGAACTTCTTTGAGGAGTTTTTAATATGCTTAAGCCTATGAGTAAGCCATAACTAATTTATTATTTGAAGTTATTCAGCATAAGGGAATTGGTATTTTAACTTAATAACCTATCCTATGAAGACTGAATATCTACTGATAATTGCAAAGCAACTTATCTGCAAAATAAGTGATATTCCTTAGCACAATATGAAACAGTAATCACTCCTTTTTATTTAAAAAAAATTCTTGATTACTCTGAAGCCATTTCTAAAATTAAGAAGGCATGTGTAATAATAGCCTTGACTGTGTTGAAGTCAAAACCATTGTTCATGAAGGTGGCGAATCTATTTTTTAACTTTTCACTTGACAGTTGTTTCAAAAATCAAGGGAAAAAACTCTAACTTAACGAATTCATATAACAACCTTGGATCAGGTATGAAATTGTTAATCTTAAGGTAACATAGAACATTAATGCTGCCTTCATGAGTACAGCACAGTACAGCATTTATATAACAGTGAAATGACTCTTTATTGTGTTTTATAATGGATATTGTTTAAAAAAATCAACTTCATATAAATCTTTCTCTCCAAAAAATTTTAAACAATCAATCTGGAATGCTTGACTATCAATTGATTGACACTTCTAGATATATTTTCTATTGAATACTTCACCAGAAAATCTGAACAATCAGTCAGTCAATTACTTGGTAAACACTAGTAAAAGTAGGTTGAAGAATTTCATACCAATTATATGTTTCTCATAATTTTATAGCCTAACTTTATAATTACAAACTTTTCAAAAAAGAATATTAGTAATCAAAAAGATTCAGTTTCCTTATATTCATGACGATATGATAAATCCTTTGCAAACTAAAATTACACATCATAGAAAATTTGACACGACAGAAAGTTTAGTTAGATCTTTCCCAATTAATCTCTACTAAAACTCCTGTACATTGCTGCTTTTGAAGTGACTGAGTAGTGGTGCTAATCCATCTATTACCAGATATGGAGTGATCAGTAATTTTCTTGGGAACAGTGAATATACCGTACACTCTCATATTGTATAATTATATTTCATTGTATTATGATTATGTTTCTGTCCAAACCTGTTTATGTAAGAAATTATATAACCAGCAAGATGTATTATATTTATGATTGCTGTCATAAAATTATATCTACATCATAAACTTCACCTTAAAAGCTCTGGCTTATAAATTTCCAGCAGAATGCCAAATGTACATCTCAAGAGTATACTCTCGAAATGTACAGTAATCAATGCATTAATGTGTAAGGTGCACATTCATCTGAATAAATTATACACAAATTTGTATGAAATTTACCGAGAAACTTCATCAACTTAGGTATAATTCTCTTAATTATACACAGATTTAATTCAATGCCTTCAGACCTTTAAAAGCTTACTCTTTAATATGTAAAAAAAACTATTCCACATGAAATTATTTCTTTGGAGGAGTTGGAATGCATGTTTCTAAACTGTACATTTTAATATATATTTTATTAGCTTTTAATGTGTTTTTCTTTTGTATATATCTTGATTTACATATGTACATTTATTCATAAAAGCTGAACTGAACCGTCTAGTTAACTATCTTAACTCATGGCAGTCATTTTCAGATGACATATCTCTAGATACAATTAGTCTTACACTCTTGTGAATGAAGTAAAACATGCAGATATACCTTTCAGGAAGCTAAGGTAAACTGATTTAATTTTGTTTGGATTAGATGTACCCTTTCCTACTGCACACTGCACGAGCAGCAATTTTACTGATAGATATATCTAATCTAATATCACCGGTGACTTATAAAGCATTTGTACTGAAATGTCGTTCAGTCTGGAAAGCATATAAGTAAATAAGGATGAAAGATATGAACAATAGGTGAATAAAACCTTGTCATGGCTCTGGGGCTTTGTCATTTCTTTTGACTATGCTTGATCGCCTAAAGGATGCTAGAGTTCTACGAAAAATGTTTTTTACACTGCTAACATCGGAGTGAGAAGCATGTCGTGGTGCTTTTTGCAAGGCAGTTATCATAGACTGAGGAGGTTCACTAGATATGCTTGGTGAAGGTGAGGGGTTAGAAGAACAAGGAGTGCGACCAGCTACGGAAGTACAGGATCCTGTTGCCAAAGGGGCTCTTGGACGTGCTCCACCATCTACCATGTTGCTTAGCTCACATGACTGATATTGGACGGGTCTGGAATCACTTGGAGAACTTACAGACCTCGGTAGCACAGGGCTGGTTTCTACTATAGTTCCTAATGAGCTATTCCTTGATGATCCCCGACTACTATTCTGGCTATGGGGAGCAGAACTGACAACACTTCCAGAAATACTTTGAACAAGTCGAGGGGAACGTGGACCTGGGGACGTTTGCTTTGGTGTTACTTGTCCTGCCTCTTTTCTCTTCGTTAATGCTTCTTTTAATAGCTGGACGGCTTCAGGGTGATGCGCTTGAGAGGCAATCTGAATTGGTGTTAGACCTTGATCATTTTTTAGTCCAGGATCGGCACCAGCTTGAACAAGAGCTTTGAGGACTCTTATATGGCCGTATAGTGCTGCAGCATGTAATGCACTCTCACCATTCTGAAAATAATTTTTTTCACAAATATATTAATACAGCATTGTGTTATCATAAAACATGGACAATAAGCGATAACTTATCATAAAATTGCAAGGAAATGTTTTGTAAGAAAGTTATTAGTGTTACACTCAAAATGATATGTTGCCATCCAGCTTGAAATTTATTATATTGTTCATATCCTCCACTTACACTGGTTTACTTATATCTGCATAAATTTTCTTTTGAGTATTTACTAATGTGTCAGCAGTATTACCTTTGACATAATGCAAGAAGCTAATATTGTATATTCCATGACAAGATTAAAATGATGAGAGTACTGAAATTCTCTCTCTCATTTTTTTTCTAGTCTATTGCAGCATTTTTCAGTGGATAATGAATAGGAAAATCTATATATAAAAATGTTAACATCTTAAATGCAGAGCCTATCTGAGTGTCATCTGGCTGTGCGCTTCATATATTCATACTACATGACTGACTTAAAATAACAAAGCACTGCTTGTGCACGAACTGATGTTGGCATTATCTCACATGAACTAGGACTAAAAGACATAATGCATTAGTTTCATCTCTTAGTCACATATCAATTAATATACCACATATATACAACAAAAACTTGAATGTCATCTTATGAATACCATATATACAACACCATTAGAGAAAAATAGATTATGTTTGAGGCACAAAACTAAACTCTTATAACTCATCACTATGTCCCTACCATTAGGAGGAAAGGTTAGGCAGTAAAGTCAATGACACACTTGTGAATGCGAAAGGTCCATCACTGAGGCAGTGGTGTGCAACTGTGATGACATTGTCTCTAATAAAATGTTATAATATAAGCAGGAGGTAAAAGAGGGGAAGGAGGACACTAGAAAACAAATTCTTGAAAGCTTTTTTGATCTTTTAATGGTTATGATCCTCCACACTGACTAATCTGAACAATATATTACAAATCAAATGGAATGAGGAAAAATAATAAAAGTGAATGTATAATTATCAAATAGAAATTCATTAATATTAAATTCAAATGAATTTGAACAGACAGATACAAGAATACTTCATTAACTCCTCATCTGTAAAATATGTACAGCCACGGGGCAGTGTATCATACCAAGAAAAAATAATTCTTTCAGATAAAATTAAATACCTTCCACAAGACCACCCTCTACTGTGAGACAGTTTCATTAAATGCGAGATTATAAAAAAAGGCTCTTCCTAACATCATGGTGCAAGATTTGATGCTTGGCTGGATTATTCACATAGATATGGATGTAACAAGCTCCTCTTATTACAAGAGACATGTGACGAGGAGTTAGTTAATAAGGCAATATTAAGATTAATATTTATATAGTTAGGTTCATTCTCAATGCAGCATGTGAGGCATCACTGGAGAAAGTGAGGTAATTTCCTAATTTTAGTTGTCTTTTAAAATTTTTCTTTTTTGTGAGAAGGTAAGTTTCAAAGCTTAGTCACATAAGGCTCTAGAAAAGAAAGTAAGGAAAGGTCTCCTATATTGGGGTGTTCGACAACTAAGCTCACAAAAGACTGTAGGTGTCATGAATGTCGATAGAAACATTACATCCAGCTCTAGGAACCAATATTATTAGTGGGGTTGACTGAGAGTCACAAGGATCAAAAGAGCATTGTAAAGCATAAAAAATAGGATTCAAGTAGTATTTCTTGATTGAGAAAGAGTAAATCGATATACCTAAAAGGTAGACTATATACAGATTTGGAAAAGAGAGCAACTTGAAAAAGAAAAGGATAAGGAACTAACTGTGTGCTTCACAAAGAGGACAAAGAAAAGTAACTAAGAGCACAAAGGAAAAATAGCAAGACTTAATGAGTTGATTGACACCACTCTGAGACCACTTTAAAGGTAACATGAAAGATATGATACTTTGCAGCAAACCTGTCACCAAGTTTCTTAAAATAGATGGGGTTGTCCACAATGACAAAGCCGAGCAGGAAATGTAAGCTGAACCGGCAAAAATGGCGCTATGCAAACATCTTTGCCTTTGAAAGTGCAGCCTCTGAGAGAAAACTCCAGGAAAAAAGGTAAAATTCTTATTACTGTTTCCTATCCTAGAGAAAACTGAGAGTTCTACGACAGTAAAATACAGTCTCCTCTTTTTTTACGCAAGTTTAGAGACTAAGCTCCCATCTCGTTTCCAAAATCCTGCCAATGCGGCCATGTGCTTCAGTCTCGCTTTACCCAGCATACTGTGTAGATACAGCACTTTTCTAACTGTTGTTATGGTAAACTTTGTGTTTAATGTGCTTTGTGTGCCATTTTTACTCATCCATCATGGCCAGTAAACGACCAGCAAAAGATTGTGCAAATGCTCCTGCTCCCAAAAGAGTGAGAAATTCTATAAAATTTAGGAAAAAACTGCAAGTGTTGGCAAGTTATGATCGTGGTGATATTATAGTGGTCTTAAATCATTCGATGCAACTCAATGAAAGCACGTTGTGTACCATATGTGAGAATGCAGAAAAAATAAAGAAACGTTCAAAAGCTAGTGTTCCTCTAAGTTTGGTGAAGTCTTCGTATGCAAGATTGGATATTGTGGAGAGAATGGAAAAGATGTGTATGTGGATGACAATAAAGAACAAACAAAAAACTAGCATGCAGTACAATGTTGTGAAGGAAAAAGTGAGTGAGATATATAAACATTTGAAGTCACAAGTACAAGGCAGAGTGAAACCCTGGCTCATTTACGAACTTTCAATATAGGTTTGGATATCACAACCACTAAAGGGGAGAGCAAATCAGCTGATTTGGAGGCAGCAAAGCAATTTCCTAGCGAACTGAAGGCTATCATAGAGGAAAGGGGATATACGGCAAAGGAGATCATTAATATAGACGAAACTACTTTATACTGGAAAAGAATGCCAAACAGGACCTATATTTCCAAACGTGCTTCAGGATACAAGGCAGCAAAATATCACTTTATTCTGATGCTTGATGCTAATGCTGAGGGTGACCTGAAGCTGAAGCCTCTAATGATATATCACTCAGATAACCCTCGTGCACTGAAGGGTTATTATAAATAGTTACTTCCGGTCCACTGGTATGCATATAAGAAGGGATGGATGACTGCGAGTATTTTTAAAGATTATTTTTTGACTCATCTCTCAAAAGAGTTAGAAGTTTATTGCAAGAGTCAGGATATACCCTTCAAAATTCTTCTCATTTTGGATAATCCACCAGCCCATCCTCCATCAATTGCCGATTTGAACCCGAACATAAAAGTTGTGTTTCTGCCGATAAATACAACTTCACTTCTCCAACCAATGGACCAGGGGGTGGTGAAAATGCTTAAATTGCATTATATTAGGAGTTCCTTTAAAGACCTCAGCAGGAAGATTGACGTCAGCATGGCCAAGATTGAAAAAGCTGCTGATGCCCCCAATCTTTCATGTGTGGAAATGAAGAAAAATGTTGATAAGGAAGCCCCATGAAAACACTCACTGTGAAGGAATTGGTTAACTTTTTTAACTGTCTGGAGAATGCCTTGGATATTTTAGATAAAAAAGATCCTAATATAGAGCGTGCAGGTTTGACGTACTGAAGGGTCATACAAGATGTTGCCTACTGCAATGAACTCTCACAAGAAAAGAGGAGGGTTGCACGGCAGGCAACTCATCATGCCTACTTCTCATAAAAAACAAGTGATTCTAATGACCTTCAACCCATTATATCTAAGAAGCATGAGCTCCAATCACAACAAAGGGTCAGCTCTCCCACTTCCCCCTCCTCTTCTCCTCCCTCTCCTACCCCTTAAGTCACCTGCTCACTGCCACCACGCACGTCCCAGTATGCCTGTTGCCCACCGTATATAGAGTGAGTTAATTTGTTTATCTGTATATCTTATGTATTTTAGATTGCTTATGTACTTGTATAATGTGCTTAACTGGCATAGTGTGTTTATACACACTTGCAGAAAGTAACCACAACTATTAACATTACTCCTCTTAGAAATATACATTAAATTATGGAAAATTTGAATTACATGAGCCTTTTGAGAACTTATCCTCGCATAAAAATGAAGAGTCTGTATATCCATACATAGGGTAAATATCCAAGAGACTGCCAATTATAAGAAATATTTACCAGTAGAGTTTGTATGAGAGACAGTATTTTTATGATGACATTTTGATTCCTAAAAGTAAAAGATTCATAGGTAAAGTAGTTTGCTGGAGTGACCCTCACTGGCATCATACTAAATAAAGAAGGATGTGGGAGCCTTACTGAGCTTTTACTCTCTTCAGATTAAAAGATGTTAATTAGTTCCAGATGTCGATGGTGAATCCCTGGGAAAGTTTGAGATCATCAGACTAGAATACATGTGAAATTAAGACTTACAGGATGTCTTTAGGAGACGTGCTAACTCCATTCTTTAGTGTGATTGCAACTATCATTTTGGACATCGTTTTTGAGAACTAGGCACACAAAAGATCATCAGACTAGAATACATGTGAAATTAATACTTACAGGATGTCCTTAGGAGACGTCCCAACTCTATTGTTTAGTGTGATTGCAACTATCATTTTGGACATACTTTTTGAGAACTAGGCACACGAACCCTCAAATAAGGGCGAGATTAAATATGATTAGAACTGACCATCATCAAAAATGGTTCCAGACATAATAATGTTGGTATATTTAAATTACCCCACAGAGGACTCTTAACTGGCACATTGTAAAGATAATATTTCCCACCTTGTTGCTACATGAAGAGAAATGGTAGTACATCTTTTGTTCATTAAAAATATGTACACTTGAATGTCGGATGAAGTGTCTTTAGGATGATAATGAAGTGACATATCCTCGAACCTGTACTGAAGAAGAATTGTCACTTGCTAAGACAGGTAGTATTATCCTGCCCAAATCAGTATGATGTCTTGGTAATTCGGGACTCCTATCCCATGAAGTGTGTTGAGCACAAGCATGTTGAGCTAAGTAATATTCTAAGGGACAATATTTAGCTCAAAAGGCATGGTCTTGAATTAAGGATATTACCTTGCTATGTTGACAGTCATAAACCTTGGAAAATTTGGGCCAATAGGCATATACAAATAAGTGTTTTTAGGTTCAGTGAGGTGGTCCAAACGTTAAGGGGTCAAAATTTTTGTCAGAGGACCAAGCTTCCCCTTCCTGACAATCAAATAATTTATGCAAATCTCTTTGCAGCAGGTAGTCATTAACATACTTGTAGATGCTGAGACATGATGGTTTCTCAAATTTCCTCTTCTACACATATACAGAGAGGCATTGTAAAAGTAGGAAAGATTAGGGCATATTAAAGGTTGGCGAGGACCCTTACTCAGCATGCCAGGTGAATGAGCTGCCGTGTTCCATTTCACTTTCTTCCTCTCCAACACTAGCTGAGAAGTTATTGGCAGCGGAAATGGAAAACAAATATTAAGAAGAGAAAACATTCTCAATTCTTTTTGAAGCTACTGTTCCCAAAGAATAATGCTTTTTTTGAAAGACACAGACTACCAGAAACTTTCTAATATTAATATCATCACCTTTGATGATTATATCATTGAGATGATTAGTATACTTTCATGAAGTCATAGCTGAGATTTAGCATTGACTCATATCCTAGTCCTTAGAAGCAAAGGAATATCAAAAGGGAGGAAGGACCACGCAGATAAGATATAAATAAGTTGTTCTTTTCCGACACAAGCAGGGAAAGTATCATTAAGAATAATAGATTCTGGTACATCTTCTGGGATGAAAAGAGGTAGAGGCTATTTAATCTTGTTTCTTTTCTCAAAGGCCAAATCTAAGCATCTCTAAAATCCTGATGCTACCCTGTGACTGAGACACGCAAGCGTGGGTAGAGAGAAAGTACCTTGTGATCCAAGTACACACACATACATACACAAATATTTCTATGTATGCATAATGTATATGCAATGTAAGTATTAACTCGCTCGTACACAAATTCACACTCACACAGACTCATTAGAAAAAATTACACTGTTAATAACACATTCTCGAACTCCCCCCTTGTGGGGCGTCCACCTCACGTTGAGAATCACGGATCCAGAGTAAATAAACTAAGTCATCCTTGGGTTACAGCTACTCTCTCTCTCTCTCTCTCTCTCTCTCTCTCTCTCTCTCTCTCTCTCTCTCTCTCTCTCTCTCTCTCTCTCTATATATATATATATATATATATATATATATATATATATATATATATATATATATATATATATATATATATATATATATATATATATACACAGTACAAATAGGAAACCTGTCAGAAAACTGCTAAAGAACGAGCATTTTACAGGATGGCTCTTCGTTTTACTCTTGTTTACAATCATACACATGGCAATATTTTGCATTAAAATCGAATCCTTGTCCTATGGGCATCCTTTATGTGAAAGCATGACACTCCAACAATGCGGATTATCAAGTGTGTTGTGGATTTATATCCAGGTTAGGGCCAAAGTATGTTATATGTTTCCACATATGATACTGTGATTTGCTTTTATACACTATATTCAATGAAGCAAGAGACACAGTTTTCGAAATAGCTCTATGATCCTGGAAGCAATTCATATATCCTCAAGGAGGTGATCATGCACAGCAGGCTTCTCTTATGTCAGTGTACTGACTTTTAATAAAAAGCTCGAGAGCTTTAATGTAGTGGAAAATGAGTGCTTTTTATAATAAGGGTATCTTCTAGGGTTATCCCGAAACCTCTTTTCTTTGGAAAGAAAAAATGTGATGCAAAAGATCAAAGCGTCAGATCATTAAGCAATTTCGAGGCTATATTGTAATTTACAAAAAGTATGTACATAGTCAAGTAAACTCGTTGTTCCTTGTGAGAGACGGTTAAATCCTGTACGAAGCGGGTAGCATGAAGTCCTAAATCAACAAAGTCGATGTTTTACCCTTACCCCCAGTGAGGCACAAGCCCTCCTGCTTTTCGTAGATGCTTGGGGAAAAAGTGGCATTCAGTCTAGGAATATAAAGTCCTGCCTCTTGTTCATAGTCATGACCTGCACGATACATACTGCCAAAGGTGATTGGAAATTCCCAGAGCATCCTCAATGCTTATTGATCATACTTACGAGTACAGGCTGTATAGTTGTTTTTGCATTAATGCAATAAGATCCTAAATACTTCAACACAGCACTGGCATATCAAGTGTTGTATTCTTTGTTTTATGGAAATGTTAAAATACTACAATATAAGAAATAATAATTATTCAATGTATAGTTCTTTCTTAAAGTGCCGTAGTACATCAAAGCAAATCTTCCCAGCATTAATTTTTATGATTTTTCTCTAATATATTACCTCAAGCTTAAAAAGCTTCTGGATCATTTCAGTGGTCTTCATGAGTATTTGATACGGATCTCCTTTAAAATGTTAGTAATTAAATTGAGAGCTTTGATAATATGTATGATCAAAGAGAACTTGAAATAGGCTCTGGAAAGAGGTAGTTTATTTTCCAAACTTTCCCCAATCGGCAAATTTCTGTTTCTCTGTATGGTTTAGGCACTGAGACAAAACCTACTTGAAGTGACCTGTAACAGAGACAACTTTTCAGAAAGGAGGCCGAGTTCACGCCTTCATTTACGAAAGAGGACTTTCAGTGTTGCTTGCTTCCCTCCATTACGTTTCATTTTGCAAATTACCACTTACCACATTATTGTTTTTGAAGACAATCTGTTTTTAAAAAAGGATAAACTTTTTTCTACCTATATTTACAATTTAATCATGTGCATGTTCTATTTTATTTGTTTTTATGCAACCCTAATTTATACTCTTCTCATGCCTATTCCTTTACGAATGTTATATTCTACTTTTAATTGTCATGGCGGAGGAGAATACCAGACCAGAAGCTATGCTGTAATACTATTCTGTCACCTCCTGCATAACATGAAAACCCGTCACAAATCAACTTCTTTAAATTCAGTACAGTTTTACAAAATAAAGTAAAACAAAAACGTCATAAGTAATATAATGTCCTTTTTCCAATGATGGAACTCTGCATCTTGAATATGAATAGGCAGACTTCGTGCCCTCTCTTCCTGACAGGTACGCCTAAGAACTGTCATATGAATCACACATAAAATAAATAGGGTAAATGAAATTTTTCCCACAACGAGCTACTATACTCTGGTCTTTATTAGGATGCATCTCGTCTATTTGATAATAGATCCTTATTTGAAATTGGGATTTCTTTTGACTTATAATTTAATAAATCAGTAATTTTTCTCTCAATATGAGACCACCTCACACTGAAGCCGGACGGTTGAAATAACTGATTATAAAAGGGAGATAGTTAAGTTTCATAAGTTAATATATTATTACCAATTTCAAAAAGCCGATAGAAATCAGAGTATGTAAAAGAAGACACTATTACTCGGGTCAGTATCATTTTTGTCACAGGCGAATAAAACTTTTACCAATGATATCTAGAGAGATTTTTAAAAAGCATCATTATTTGTAATTCTTCCTTTGGCGGTCAATATTTATTTTACCACTAATGGTAGTGCAAGATGCTCTTGATGACAAAGAAAAATTAAAAACTTGATGTAATATATTTAAAAAAACTGAATCAGTTCAGATAAAGTACTGAAATAATGCTCCTACACTTACTATTTTCTTTCGCAGGCATATACTTGTACCTTTTTACTTACTGAAAAATATTTAAAATGCTCTCTAGAAAGTTTCTCATATATATGATAATGAAAAATATTCACCTTTTTCAATGAGGTGCATGGGAAGCAGCACCATATATTCATTTTTCTTTCAGAACCGTAAGTGAAAATGTCAGATACTTACTCTTAGGAGGCCGAGGTGTGGTTTATATGGTAAAAGCTCTTGTACAACATCTACATGTCCTTTGTGAGCTGCTTTAAATAAAGGTGTTGCACCATCCTGAAAAGCCAGATGCATTCTCAAGAACCATCATCATGAGAACTAATCCTTACTATACAAAAACAACTAATTTACATAGAGAATAGTGCTATATACTTGTTTGGCAATATTTTGGCATGTCCCAAGAAAACAAGCAGGGTGGACTTACAATGAAACGAAAGAATTGAGGTAGCTGTACTTTTAATATATCTTGAGTGTCCTTACCTCCTCTACTAACAATTTCAACAAAAAAATTATATTCAGTTAGTGAGAGACTGCCAGCCCCTCATTTCCTTCTCCCTTTCGGGGGCATGATTCCTTCTCATCCTGCATGATGAAAATGGACTGAAAGGGATTTTCCTGGTGGTGGAATAGTGTCTTAAGATACTACTAAAAGTGACAGGGGCGTGAGGGGCTGCAAATTCCTACCACTGTATAGCAGATAGTAGGGTTGAGAATGGATAGGGTTCTCTTTAGCCTCCTTTTTCCTGTTCATGTATATTATTTTTGCAAGCTTCAGCGGATTATGGCATGGCATCAAGAGTAAAAATTATATATATATATATATATATATATATATATATATATATATATATATATATATATATATATAAATATATATATATATATATATATATATATATATATATATATATATATATATATATATATATATATATATATATATATATATATATATATATATATATATACAGTAGTAAAACAATACAAAATACACGAATAACGCCAATGCAAAAAAAAAAAAAATTCATTTTAGTAAGTAATAGATTGCCTTGGAGGCACTTTTCCGCCATGCTGCCATGTGCTTTAGTGTCTCTTTACCCAGCATACTACATGGATATATCGCTTGTTCTAACTGTGTTTGTGTTAAGGTTTGCATATCATCAGGAAAAAAGCATGCTAGAGCGCATCAGGTGATACGGAGGCGGCAAAACGTTTGCAGACAGAGGTTTGTTCTCCTGCATCCTCCTCCTCTTCTACCACTTAATGCGATCAGATATTATGGAGAAAATGGAAAAAAAGCATTAAGAGCAAGCAGCAAACAAACTTGCGATATAATATTATCTGGGAAATAGCGTGCGAGAGTGCATCAGCTGATACGGAGGCGGAAAAACGTTTGCAGATAGAGATTCGTTCTCCCGCATCCTCCTCCTCTTCCACCACTTACTGTGATCGGATATTAAGGAAAGAATGGAAAAGAGCATTAAGAACACACAGCAAACAAACTTGCAACATAATATCATCAGGGAAAAAGTGTGCTAGAGCAAAAATTGCAGATATAGGTTCGTTCTCCCTCATCCTCGTGCTCACCGCCACCATGCACGACCCATTGCATGCCTGTTGCCCACTGCACAATAGAGTGCATTAGTTTGTTTACTGTACAGTAAATCTGTATATTTTATATACTGTACACTATTTGCATGTTAATATAAAGGACTACAGGTCTTTCTGCTTTGCTACGTACTTATAAAATATGTTTTACTTATCTTATATCTTTGGTTTAGTGCGTCTATGTATGGTTGTGAATCATATCTATGCCCATAATCATTGTTTCTTATGGAAAATGACTCGCTACATTACGCGATTATTACATTACACGGCAATTCTGAGAATCTATCTTCACGTTATTCTAAGAACTAGGTGCATATTTTTTTTTTATGAGTTCGACACTGGGACAGGCAGAAACTGCCCTCATCAATAAAGGCCCGGGCACGAGAAAATACCAAGACAAAGGAAAAATAAAAGGTTAAGGAGAAGGCAGAGATGAGGTAATGTCACACAAAGGATAATGACAGACAGAAAAAACAGTCAAAGTACAGAGAACCCAGAGATATGGAGGACTAGCCCCTGAGATGACGATATATCTGCTTTGTGAAGGATGAAAGGTCATAAGAATTAGGAAAGACAGAAGGAGGAAGAGAGTTCCATAGTCTGGAGGTAGATGGGAAGAAGCAGTTGCTGCACCGACCAATTTGCGAGCTACAATCTCCACACAGTATCTGTGAGATGAGGCCGCTTGGCGAGTGTTACGCGGCCTCGGCAGTGGGGGAGGGATGCAACTCGCCAACTCATCAGAGCAGCGATGGAAGCAGTAGCGATAGAAAAGAGAAAGGGAATATATATATATATATATATATATATATATATATATATATATATATATATATATATATATATATATATATATATATATATATATATATATATATATATATATATAGTGATCCTTCTCTGGATCGCGTTTCTTGGCTCGCGTTTTCACTGTGCCACGATTTTTTTGCCAAATTATTATTTTTTTTTTTTGGGGGGGGGTATATGCAAAAATATTAAAATAAAAAAATAAAAATTCTCAGTATTTTCATTTTTTTATTGAAAAAAACATATTTCATTATCTAATTGATAAAAAAAATTATTTCCCAGCCTGAGAATAATAAAACATTAAAAATAGTAAAAAACATAAATTTAGATATACGTATGTACAGTATAACTCACAGTATTGCATCATGCGAAATAGTGTCCAATAGCACACAATGTATTGGGGTCGCAGCTATGTGAGCTGGCATATATATTTATATTTCCAGTAGTTTCATGATTTTATTGATAAAAAAAAACGTATTTCTTAGCCTAAGAATAATAAAACAGTAAAAAATAGTAAAAAACATAAATACTAACAGTATTGCAACATGTAAAATACGATACCGCCATCAGCGTTTTGGACAAAGGCTT
The DNA here is from genome assembly GCA_037179515.1 of Halocaridina rubra. Classification (NCBI taxonomy): domain Eukaryota; kingdom Metazoa; phylum Arthropoda; class Malacostraca; order Decapoda; family Atyidae; genus Halocaridina; species Halocaridina rubra. The sequence goes on from JAXCGZ010019175.1 coordinate 45,748, forward strand.
GTTCAGGCTAACTGACATGTGTGCTGTCCACGTTGTCCTTATTAATACGTTTTGCTTGTGATTTTTTTACTCGCATATTTTAACCTTTGCAATGCCTCCCAAGCATCCTTCATCTTCTAAGGCTTCTTGTAGTGAGCCTAAGCGGCAAAGGAAAATGTTAACCATAACAGATAAGGTAAGTTTACCTATCACGTACATATAAATTTACGTTGCATGCTGTTCATTATAAAGTAAAGGGGGGTTTTTTAACAGTGCAGGGAGGGTTTGTACAGTAAACGTAAAAATAATTGTAAAATACCTATGTACATGAGTATGTCATATAAATTTACACTTGCATGCTGTTATTTTTGAAGTAAAGGATGGTTTCTTAACAGTACAGGGAGGGTTTATACAGTTTATACAGCGTAAACATAAAAATAAATTAAAATATCTATGTACATATAGGCTGATCCTACTCCGCGATTTTCCTGTCTCGCGCCGGGTCCCGGAACCGAACCCCCGCGATAATGGAAGGAACACTGTGTGTATATATATATATATATATATATATATATATATATATATATATATATATATATATATATATATATATATATATATATATATATATATATATATATATATATCTACAGGGGGTTCTCTTATAATGTCGTTCCGAGTTACGTCGCTTCACCATTACGTCAGAGGCCAATAACTAATTAATAAATTAACATAAATTAATTTTTCGACCTACCTGCCTGGCAGAGTAATTTCAAACCATTAGTGCTGAACAGTTTATGAGTGTGGTGGACGAATACACAGCTAGCACCACTGCTATATTCATATTTATCCAGTTAATGGCTTTATATATTTATTTGTTTATATATTAGGTTATATTGAAGGATTATATTGAAATTAAAAAACAAACACATAGCTGTAAATAATATTTAATTTGATATACACACAAATTCACAACTAGCAGCAAAGTTGTATATGTATTTATCTAGTTAATGGCATTATTTATTTATATGTATATATATTTAGTCATATTGAAGGATTATATTGAAATTAACAAAATATACCATACAAATAGCCGTATATACAATTTTATTCAATATAGTTTGTTGAGGGATAGTGTAAGAATACGGTGTCAAGTGGCATTAGAAGAGGAAGAAAAACCACCGCTCCGCTTATTCCCGCCCGCCGCCACATTGTGCCTGTTGTTTTCGTCTGCTCTCTAGTTGTGTTCTCTCGTTACAGACATTACTAAGTCTCCCAAGCGTGTTAGTGATAGTTCTGATGGCAGTGCCACTAAGAAAAGAAAAGCAATCAGCATGGAAATTAAAACTGAAGTGGTAAGCTGTGCTGAAAATGGAGAATCTTCTACAAACATTGGCTGTAATCATGGATTAGCCTGTACAACCATGGCCATGAACATCAAAGACAAAGATCGCACCCATGACCACATGAAAGGTTTGACTCCTATGATAGCTACTGTGATCACTAGGCAGCGTAGTCGCCTTATGATCGAGATGGAGAGGTTAATAGTGTTTTTGCTTGAAGACCAAAATCAACGGTATATCCCATTAAGCCTTATGCTTATACAGGAAAAGGCTAAAACACTGTTTGAAGCCTTGAAAAGAGAAAAGGGGGAAGGCAGTGCAGGTGAGGAGACTGGTCCTAGTAGAGGGTGGCTTGAGTGTTTTAAGGCTTGTACTAATTTGCATAATATAAAAGTGCAAGGTGAATTTGCTAGCAGTTATGAGGAAACAGCAAAAATATTTCCTATTGCTTTGGCTGAGATGATAAGGGAGGGGGATTACTGTGCCAAACACGTATTCAATGTGGATGAGACTTGCTTATTCTGGAAGTATATGCCTAGTCGTACGTACACCGCCAAGGAGAAAAAGACAGAACCAGGCAATAAATTCAGCAAGGAGAGACTGACTTTGCTTTTGGGGGCTAATGCTGCTGAAGACTGTAAGCTGGTTTATTTGGCAGAAAATCCAAGGGCACTCAATGGCATTTGGAGAGGTCAACTGCCAGTCATCTGGAAGTCAAACAAGAAGGAATGATTCAGCAACCATTTTATCCCCTAATCGAAGAAGTAATGTACTTCTAAAGGTCTGCCTTTTAAGGTGTTGCCAATTCTGGACAATGCCCATGGTCATCTTGCCCATTTGAATAACTTTAATCCTAATGTAAAGGTGGTTTACCTTCCCCCTAATACCACTTCCCTGTTACAGCTAATGGATTAGGGAGCCATTACCTTTTTCAAGGCATACTACCTCCGAAGAACAATTGCTATGGCTCTCAGGGCAACTGACAAGGGCAAGAACCTGGCTCTCAAGGACTTCTGGAAGTCGTGCAGTATTCTTCATGTTGTGAAGAATATTGGTGATGCCTGGGAGGAAGTGATGCAAACCAACTTGAATGGGGTATGGAAGAATGCATGCCCCTATTTTGTGAATGACTTCCGAAGGTTTGAGGAGACAGTTGAGGCTGTAACCAAGAACGTTGTTGTCATGACTAAGGAGCTCGAGTTGGAGGTAGAGGCTGAAGATGTAAAAGAGCTTCCGGAATCTCATGGCGAGAAGTTATCTGCTAAGGACCTCATTCAGCTGGAAAAGCAAATGAATGAAGAGGATAAAGAACTACCAAGCACAGAGCCCAAGAGCTCCACAACTAAGGATTTGAAAGAAACGTTTGCCCTGGGAGAGGAATTGTTGGCAAAGCTCGAGGCTCAGGACCACAATGTTGCCAGGTACAATAAGGTCGAGAGAGGGATCAATGATGCCCTGCGGTGTTACAAGGAAATATATGAGGAGAAGAAGAGGGCATTCTTCCAGACTCGCCTTGACCAATTCTTCATGAAAGTAGAGCCCCCACCAAAAGATCCTGTCCTCTACCTCAGGTGTGTACACTTCCCTGTAATCTATATTTTATTCTTGGTTGTGTATCCATTTGAAGCATTATGTTGCCACTGACTTTTTATGTGATCATGTAATGTGTGACGCCTTGGTGCAATAAATTAATAAAATAAAATAAATAAATCTACCACTATAGACTCACCTGCCCCAGTACCTCCATAATGTTCTTTTGCCTCTCCAGACTCACCTGCCCTAGTCTCCTCAGCACCTGCCTCTCCAGCTTCAACCCCCCAATAAGCCAGTCTCTCCCTCCCTTGCAATGCCCCTTCAAGTGCACAAGCCAACCATATGAGTAAAGGTAAGCTATAATGCACTGGGCTGTAGTGTAATTTTACTATTGATACATTTTTAAGGTAAGCAGTACTATTAAGTTTAGCTTTAGTATTTTTTTTATCATAGATTAAGAACACATATTCTTTTCCAATGTTTTAAATGAATTTAGGTGTGTTCTGACTTACGTCGAAATCCAACTTAAGTTAGCTGTGAGGAACGGAACCCTGAAGTTAAACGAGGACCCCCTGATATATATATATATATATATATATATATATATATATATATATATATATATATATATATATATATATAGTAACGATTACATTTGCCAAAAGAAGTCCTTTGCAAGAAGGCAATCGTCCTAGCCCTAGGTAGAATAGGGAGTTCGTGACGTAAAACCGGAACATGAACATGAACTTAAATATATATATATATATATATATATATATATATATATATATATATATATATATATATATATATATATATATATATATATATATATATATATATATATATATATATATATATACTCTACTAAGAGGGCTTTAGAAGCTGCTTCTAAAGCAAAGCTGTAGAGGTTGATAGAAAAATATGACAAAGTAGGTGTTACATGAGCAAAGTGTTGATGTGGAAAAGACAGAGGCATTGAGATATTCAGAGATGGAGGGTTGAGTAACTTTGATGTTGACAGTTTTAGGATGACAGTTTCAAGCATATGAGAACTGACATCAATCCAGAGAGTATCAAGGGATTGGAGACAGACCACAGAGTAAGAAAAACAAAAGAAAAAGCTTCTGGGCAGTGATTAGACTGTAAGAGGAGTCATCCATATTGTTAAACTTTCATAATTGAATAACTGTATCGACATATATATATATATATATATATATATATATATATATATATATATATATATATATATATATATATATATATATATATATATATATATATATATATATATATGATTGAGAGTTTTTGAGTCCATGCAATGGAGAAAATGATGATACGTTGGATGTGAAATTCATGCTTATCAATTTACAAAGGTATTCTCATTATGTATGCTGAGTTGTCCCAGTAACGATAATGTTAAATGTGTGATCTCTTCCATATCATTGAAGAGACCCGTGTTTCATATCTTTTGGAATGGTAGTACAGTGAAGTATGTAACACTATGAAGGGTGAGAACTGGAATTCCCCTTCACTCCCTTCTGTTTCAGTGCCACAGAGTAACTCGTCTCCAAATATAACTATCTTAAATTTCAATTACATTTTCAAAATACCCAAAAGTTATAATTGATTCATATAATCACAAAACTTACATGTCTACAGATGTCTACATTGGTGCCGTGATTCAATAACAATCGAACAACTGACTGGTGGCCCATCTGTGAAGCAATCCAGAGAGGACTGGCACCATCTAACCTCCTCACATTTGCCTGCAAACAATAAGTAAATGCATATGTAACATTTCTGATGCAACCAGAAATATATATATATATATATATATATATATATATATATATATATATATATATATATATATATATATATATATATATATATATATATATATATATATATATATATATATATATGACTAATTTTTACCCCGACCGGGACTTGAACTAAGGGCTTATAATTACTAAGCAAAGGTGCTACCAACTACACAACAGAAGGTTATAAGGGAAACAGATCTTACAGCTTTTATCTGCTATACTAGGAATGAATGCATTCTGTCTGAATGCCACTATGTTCATATTACAATTTCCCCCAACCTCACTCATGGTTTCGTTTTCGCATTTTGTCGTATAGTGTTTTTCTTACACTATACTTATACTACACGTAGCAAGGTTGGTGATAGATAGCCTCTCTTCTTCATAATTAATTTATTTAGAAGCTACAAGGTTCCTCTAATCCTCAACACGCCCTCTGTATGCCGTCCTATGGTGGCTGGTCTCCAAGTGCGCACTCTGCCCTCTAGTGGCTATAGGCATCTATATGCGATGCCGTATGACAATTCAATTCAACTCCCAATCTCATTCGGGACCAACAATAATCAAATAAGCACATTACCATATGTGAAAACATGCATAATTTTTACCCCCGACCGGGACTTGAACCTAGGACTTATAATTACTAAGCCAAGATGCTACCAACAACACCACAGAAGGTTAAAAGGGAAACAGACCCTACAGCTTATATTTGCTATACTAGGAATGAACACATTCTATATGAATGCCACTATGTTCATATTACAGTTTCCCCAAACCTCACTCATGGTTTCGTTTTTGCATTTAATTCAACTATCAATCTCATTCGGGACCAACAATAATCAAATAAGCACATTACCGTATGTGAAAACATGAATCACTTTTACCCCAACCGGGACTTATTTGATTATTGTTGGTCCTGAATGAGAATGGGAGTCGAATTAAATGCGAAAATGAAACCATGAGTGAGGTAGGAAGAAACTGTAATACGAACATAGTGACACTCAGCTAAAATGCATTCATTCCTAGTATAGCAGATATAAGCTGTAAGGTCTGTTTACCTTTTAACCTTTTGTAGTGTAGTTGCTAGCGCCTTGGCTTAGTAATTATAAGTCCTAGGTTCAAATCCCGGTCAGGGTAAAAATGATTCATGTTTTCACATATGGTAATGCGCTTATTTGATTATTGTTGGTCTTGAATAAGATTGGGAGTTGAATTGAATGCGAAAATGATACCATGAGTGAGGTTGGGGGAAACTCTAATATGAACATAGTGGCATTCACGTAGAATGCATTCATTCCCAGTATAGCAGATATAAGCTGTAAGGTCTATTTCCCTTTTAACCTTATGTGGTGTAATTGGTAGTACCTTGGCTTAGTATTTATAAGTCCTAGGTTCAAATCCCGGTCGGGGTAAAAATTATTCATGTTTTCACATATAGTAATATGCTTATTTGAGTATATATATATATATATATATATATATATATATATATATATATATATATATATATATATATATATATATATATATATATATATATATATAGAGAGAGAGAGAGAGAGAGAGAGAGAGAGAGAGAGAGAGAGAGAGAGAGAGAGAGAGAGAGAGAGAGAGAGAGAGAGAGAGAGAGAGAGAGAGAGAGAGAGAGAGATTTTAATCATTTACAAAGAAGACCTCTTTTACTTATAATGTGTAGAAGCTATATCTCCCAAACCTTAGCACCAGCTGCAAGAAGAGTCCGGACGACACTGGTGTGTCCATTCTGTGCAGCGACAAATACAGCCGTGGCTCGATCCTTCATGGCACTGTGGGGGTCAGCACCTCGACGCAGCAGCTCTTGGACCACGTCCCAATGGCCGCATTGGGCTGCAACTATCAAGGCTGTACCACCATCCTGCAAGATATGCAAGGAGTAAGTAATGGAAGGGAACAATGGCATTACTGCTTTCTTGTGAGAAAAATTATACAGGGAAATGAAAATTCGTAATATTGTATATGCAATGTCAAAATTCGGACATATCTGTGAGTTGCTCTTAATATATAAATATCGGAATAACGTATATACAATTACAAAACTTTGTGTAGTGTCCATTGCTTTTTTAAAACATAAAATTATAAAATAGTATATGCAAAGACAAAACTCCGTGCACTTTAACTGATCTCTAATAACGCATACAATTTATTAGCTAGCGTACGCAACGATAAAATATCCTGCAGTTGCCTAGATTTCTTGAACATAAATATCAATAATACAGTTGGCTATATGCAGAGACAAAGGCTTTGGGCATTTATCTAAATTTCTTATTGAAATTTATGTAAAAAATACATAATACAATATTTATGCGATGCAATCATAGAACGGTAATAAGGATGCGCTACTTATATTTCCTTTACATCAGATTAGAGGAGACGAATATTAAAACAATAACTCACACTGTCGTCTTAAGGGAAGGATTCAGACTAATAATAGAGTCTTTTTCCATAAAGAAAAAAAAACAGTAACTGCATTTTGCGGATCTTCTTTTTCTTCTTAAATATAATCGGGTGTATATTAACAACACTATTACCCACGAAATTCATTTGTGGTCATCAGAGGACTCCAATTCGCATTACAAGTTACAAATTCATGCTGCTTAAACCATCTGTATCACTACAACAGAGAAAAGTCTCCATTTCATGGCACAGCCAGTATTAGTAAGAATCTTTCCCATAAACCTTTAATCATCTTGATAAAGTTGTACGAAGAATTAAGTATATACATTTACAATCAAAACGTGGTATAAACAGTACCATCAGCCACGGAAATCTTTTTAGGACATCAAGGAACTCGAACTCACTTGGCAAGTAACAATATCATGCTGCCTAAACCAACTGTACCACTACAAACTACGACAGACAAAAGTCTGCATATGGCACAATCAGTATATACAAGATCTCTACCACTGACATGATGTCTTAATAAGATTTTCGAATATAATAAGAGTAGTTAATATCACTGTTTATTTGTGTGTGATTACCTAATTGTGATTACCCAATTGTGTGTGTGTGTGATTACCTAATTGTGATTACCTAATTGTGTTTACGGGAAAGAGCCCAAAGCTCGTATCTTCCCGTCTCCTGATCGCTTCCATTTTATACTTAGTGATACTTATCATACCTGTCCTTAAAACTATGGATTGAGATAGCATTAACTACCTCCTCGCTTAGCCAATTCCAATTATCAACTACTCTTACACTGAAAAAGTATTTTCTTACATCCTGCAAAGAAGTTTTCTTACGAAGCTTCAAACTATGACCTCTAGTTCTAGAGCCAGCCATATCAAAATATCGATACCTATCCACTTTATCATAACCATGAAGGAATTTAAAGACTGTCACCATATCCCCCCTCACTCTTCTAGCTTCGAGTGATGGTAAGTCTAATTCCCTCAGCCTCTCATCATAACTGAGATTGCGTATTTCTGGCACCAGTTTCGTGGCATGTCTTTGAACTTTTTCAAGCTTAGCTATGTGCTTTTTCAAGTGCGGATTTCAAAAGGGGGCTGCATATTCCAGTTTTGGACTCACATAGGTTACATAAATATTTCTGAACATTTCCTTGTCCATGTGCCTGAAGGCTACCCTTACATTTGATAAGAATGCATATGCTGCCCTTACTATGCCATTTATATGTATTTCTGGAGACAAATCTGCCAGTATGTTTACTCCTAGATCTCTCTCATTTTCTGTCTCTTGAAGTTGTACTCCAGCCACCGAGTAGTCAAGCTTGGGCCTTCTTGCACTTGTACCCATTCTCATTACCTTACATTTTGAAGTATTGAATTTCATTACCCACTTTTCTGACCACTCATGCAGATTATTTAGATCCTCCTGAAGTTCTCTACCATTGTTCTCGTTTTTTACTTTCTTCACAATCTTTGCATCATATGCAAACATATTCATGAATGAATTTACAGACTCTGGTAGGTCATTTACATATACAAGGAACAAAAGTGGCCCTAAAACTGAACCCTGTGGAACTCCACTACTAACTCTTCTCCATTCAGACATTGAGTGTCTTACTCTAACCCTCTGTTCCCTTCCTTCTAAGTAAGTTTTTATCCATTCCAAAACATTTCCACCTATTCTAGCCATTGATTGCAGCTTCCTAATAAGTCTCCCATGTGGAACAGTGTCAAACGCTTTCTGGAAGTCTAGGAATATGCAGTCTGCCCAGCCCTCTCTTTCCTGTAAGATTTGGCTTACCTCATCAAAAAATTCTAATAAGTCTGTTACTGTTGATCTACCTTCTCTGAAGCCATGTTGCCTCACTGACAAAAAGTTGAAGGATTCCAAGTGAAGAGAGATATGTTTCCTTAGTAGTTTCTCCATAACTTTGCAAACTATGCTGGTCAAGGAAACTGGTCTATAGTTCAGAGCCATATCCCTCCTTCCCTTTTTGAAGATAGGTATCACATTTGCTTGTTTCCAGCATCTTGGAATCTCCCCTGACTCCAGTGACTTTTTAAATATGATACTTAGTGCCACTGATATTGAGTTTGCGCATTTTTTAAGCACATGAGGGGATAATGTCATCAGGACCTGTAGCTTTATGAACATCTAAATCCATCAGCGCTTTGCATACCTCTGTGGCTGTAAGGTTTATGTTCTCTAATACCGGCCCTTGAGCTTCTATCACTGCAATCTGAGGGGGTGGGGTATTTTCTACTGTAAATACTGACTGAAACTCCTTGTTCAATTCTTTGCAGATCTCTTCATCCATCTCAGTGATGCTTCCATCCTCTCTCTTTAGCCTTAAAACCTGTTCTATTACCTTCAGTTTTCCTCTGATAAAGCTGTGGAAAAGCTTGGGATTTTCTTTAGCCTTCCTGGTGATGTCCTTCTCATAGTCTCTCTCTGCCTCTCTCCTTTTACTTAGGTAGTCATTTCTTGCTCTTTTGTAGGTTTGCCAGGCATTTATGTTTTTTCTCCTCCTATACCTTTTCCAGCATTTGTCTCTCCACTCCTTAGCTCTTTTACACCCATGATCGAGCCATTTCTCTCTGGCATGAATTACACCTACTTTGGTGACAGGTATGCAGCAATCTACTATCTTCCCATATTTCTCACAAAAGATCTCATACATTTCTTGTACAGATTTGTTGTAAAATAAGGTTCTCCAATCAAGAACTGCAAAAAGCTCATTCATTTTGATGTAATCTCCTTTCGGATAGTTCCTCCTCATGTCCTCAGTGCCTCTACTCTCAGGAAGAATATCTTCAATGATATACTCCATCAACAACACACAGTGGTCACTCTTTCCAATTGGTGGTTCATACTCAATTTTTTCAATATCCAACACATTATCTGTGAACACTAGATCAAGTAGTGATGGCTCATCCCCACCCCTGGCTCTTGTTGGTTCCATTACATGTTGGTGTAGGAAATTCCCTTGTACGCAATCTAGGAATCTTTCCCCGAATGAGTCCTCACCACTGTGTGGGTCAAGATTTATCCAATCTATCTCTTTATGATTAAAGTCTCCCATAATCAAAATCCTACATTTTTTTTCCCGTGCCATGTTAACAACTGAGTTTATGACTTCAATAGTACCTATATGACTTTCCTCATAAACTTCAAGCCTATTTTGGTTCCTTGGTGGGTTGTATACAACAGTTATTATAATGCTCTCTGACCCAGTATTTATGCGAGCAACAAGAAATTCCTTGAACTCACTTTCTATAGCCAAGTTTATTTCTTCAACTTGAATACTTTCACTTATGAGCAGTGCTATCCCTCCACCAGTCCTCTCAGATCTTTCAACCCTTAGTATTCTGAAGCCCTTGGGAAAAACTGTGACACTGTTTATGTCCTCACTCAACTTAGTCTCTGTAATTGCTACTATATCTGCCTTACTGTTGTGAATCCTATCTTTTAATTCTACTGCCTTACCAGCTAATCCATCAGCATTTGTGTATAACAATCTTAATGAGGCCCCATCCCCTGATCTTCTGTCATTATCTTCTTTATCTCCCCTTTGTCTGGAAGGACTCTGTAATGAAAATTTTTCTTCTCTTCTTCATTTCTTTCATCATTTAACCTTCTTGCCTCTTGCAACAAGTTTTTTATCTTTCCCATCTCTTCCTGTGTTCTGTATCGTCTAATGAACACTTCTTTGAATTCTTGAAGGTCTTTTAGACTTTTTTTTCTCAACAATATTTCCTTACATGTTTTCCCTCTCTCAAAGGTTACTTTTGTTGGTCTCGGCTTTCCTTCCCTCGAATATTTACCTAGTTGGTGTATGTTTACAATATCCTCAGGACCACATACTACTCCAAGCTTTCTTATCAGGTCTACAACCCTAGCTTTATTTTCTTCAAGTCTCCCCTGCCATGTTGGCTCCTGGGATTCGCTTATGCCTGAGATTACCACTGTCTTCTCCTTATCAAGTGCCTGTCTGATGAGTGGGTTTGCCCTTTCCATCACAACGTCTTTCATTTTTTTTTATTACTGTCTCTTTATAGTCAACTGTTTGTGTGTTTTCCAGTGCCACCACCTTTACAGCCTCTTTTACTGCCACATTCCCCTTTAGTGCATCAGCAAAGGAAGTTTTCATGGCATCATTTTCCATATTCAGCTCCTGGAACTCTTTTCTGAACTGTTCAATGTTTTCCTTAATCTGGACATTCCAAGCAGCAATCTCGTCTCTCTCAGAAGAGAGCAGTGAACTAACATCTAATTCCTTTAGGTTGTCATTCAGCTGTTTGTTTTTATCTTCTTGTTTAGAAATTCTAGATTCTAGTTCACTCTTTTCCCCTTCCAGCTTCTTTATTTTTTTTTCTAGTTCCTTTCTCTCCTGCCCTTGTGCTTTATTTGCTTCCTCCAAAGATCTTATTTGCTCTCTGAGTGTTTCATTCTCTTTCATTTCTCCATCCATATTCCGAATTTTTTCATCAAGGCTTATAACCATTGCCTCTAAATTCTTGATTTTCTGTTTAAGTCTCCTAATGGCTACCCCTCCTACCGACCCATGGATGGGGGAGGTTTGGGACAGAGATGGCCTCATTTTTATGTTCTCCCTCTCACAGAATATAGAAAGAAGAAGAGAAAGAGAAAAAAAAAGAGAAAAACTTTTATTTAAGCTTCACACAGAATTTTCATATCTCCATATAAGTGCTATTTAGTGACTCAATTTATCTCTTTTTTGGTAACACACATCTTAACTTAAAAACTTGCCCATGGTAATTTAAGGATAAAAAGAAAAAGAAAACAAAATGCAACAAAACAAAAGTCAAACCTGAAGGAAAATTCGAATTTGTGTCTGAGGAGGCACCCACCTGTTTCTGCTATATATTCTTCCTAACTGATAAACTCACTTGCTAACCAAGATATGTTATCACAGGATTAGACTTTACATTTAACTCAATATATATACAAAATAAAAAAAATAGTAAAAGAGAAAGCTAAAAGAAAAGCAAAAAAAATGAAGAAAATAAGACAGCTGTACTACTTGGCAACTTAACTCAGTACTGTTGACAGGTGGATATTTGGTATTTTTTTGTTTAATTATTCAATTATTTCGTGTATCATACTAACTAACAAGTTAATATAAATGGGAAGGATACTGATTTTAACAATATGTGTGTGTGTGATTACCTAATTGTGATTACCTAATTGTGTTTACGGGAAAGAGCCCAAAGCTCGTATCTTCCCGTCTCCTGATCGCTTCCATTTTTAGACTTAGTGATACTTATCATACCTGTCCTTAAAACTATGGATTGAGGTAGCATTAACTACCTCCTCGCTTAGCGAATTCCAATTATCAACTACTCTTACACTGAAAAAGTATTTCCTTACATCCTGCAAACAAGTTTTCTTCCGAAGCTTCAAACTATGACCTCTAGTTCTAGAGCCAGCCATATCGAAATATCGATCCCTATCCACTCTATCATAACCATGAAGGAATTTAAAGACTGTCACCATATCCCCCCTTACTCTTCTAGCTTCGAGTGATGGCAAGTCTAATTCCCTCAGCCTCTCATCATAACCGAGATTGCGTATTTCTGGCACCAGTTTCGTGGCATGTCTTTGAACTTTTTCAAGCTTAGCTATGTGCTTTTTCAAGTGCGGATTCCAAAAGGGGGCTGCATATTCCAGTTTTGGCCTCACATAGGTTACATAAATATTTCTGAACATTTCCTTGTCCATGTGCCTGAAGGCTACCCTTACATTTGATAAGAATGCATATGCTGCCCTTACTACGCCATTTATATGTATTTCTGGAGACAAATCTGCCAATATGTTTACTCCTAGATCTCTCTCATTTTCTGTCTCCTGAAGTTGTACTCCAGCCACCGAGTAGTCAAGCTTGGGCCTTCTTGCACTTGTACCCATTCTCATTACCTTACATTTTGAGGTATTGAATTTCATTAGCCACTTTTCTGACCACTCATGCAGATTATTTAGATCCTCCTGAAGTTCTCTACCATTGTTCTCGTTTTTTACTTTCTTCACAATCTTTGCATCATCTGCAAACATATTCATGAATGAATTTACAGACTCTGGTAGGTCATTTACATATACAAGGAACAAAAGTGGCCCTAAAACTGAACCCTGTGGAACTCCACTACTAACTCTTCTCCATTCAGACACTGAGTGTCTTACTCTAACCCTCTGTTCCCTTCCTTCTAAGTAAGTTTTTATCCATTCCAAGACATTTCCACCTATTCTAGCCATTGATTGCAGCTTCCTAATAAGTCTCCCATGTGGAACAGTGCCAAACGCTTTCTGGAAGTCTAGGAATATGCAATCTGCCCAGCCCTCTCTTTTCTGTAAGATATGGCTTACCTCATCATAAAATTCTAATAAGTTTGTTACTGTTGATCTTCCTTCTCTGAAGCCATGTTGCCTCACTGACAAAAAGTTGAAGGATTCCAAGTGAAGAGAGATATGTTTCCTTAGTAGTTTCTCCATAACTTTGCAAACTATGCTGGTCAAGGAAACTGGTCTATAGTTCAGAGCCGTATCCCTCCTTCCCTTTTTGAAGATAGGTATCACATTTGCTTGATTCCAGCATCTTGGAATCTCCCCCGACTCCAATGACTCCTTAAATATGATACTTAGTGCCACTGATATTGTGTTTGCGCATTTTTTAAGCACATGAGGGGATATGTCATCAGGACCTGTAGCTTTATGAACATCTAAATCCATCAGCGCTTTGCATACCTCTGTGGCTGTAAGGTTGATGTTCTCTAATACCGGCCCTTGAGCTTCTATCACTGCAATCTGAGGGGGTGGGGTATTTTCTACTGTAAATACTGACTGAAACTCCTTGTTCAATTCTTTGCAGATCTCTTCGTCCGTCTCAGTGATGCTTCCATCCGCTCTCTTTAGCCTTAAAACCTGTTCTTTTACCTTCAGTTTTCCTCTGATAAAGCTGTGGAAAAGCTTGGGATTTTCTTTCGCCTTCCTGGTGATGTCCCTCTCATAATCTTTCTCTGCCTCTCTCCTTTTACTTAGGTAGTCATTTCTTGCTCTTTTGTAGGTTTGCCAGGCATTTATGTTTTTTCTCCTCCTATACCTTTTCCAGCATTTGTCTCTCCACTCCTTAGGTCTTTTACACCCATTATCGAACCATTTCTCTCTGGCATGAATTACACCTACTTTGGTGACAGGTATGCAGCAATCTACAATCTTCCCATATTTCTCACAAAAGATGTCATACATTTCTTGTACAGATTTGTTGTAAAATAAGGTTCTCCAGTCAATAACTGCAAAAAGCTCATTCATTTTGATGTAATCTCCTTTCTGATAGTTCCTCCTCATGTCCTCAGTGCCTCTACTCTCAGGAAGAATGTCTTCAATGATATACTCCATCAACAACACACAGTGGTCACTCTTTCCAATTGGTGGTTCATACTCAATATTTTCAATATCCAACACATTATCTGTGAACACCAGATCAAGTAGTGATGGCTCATCCCCACCCCTGGCTCTTGTTGGTTCCATTACATGTTGGTGTAGGAAATTCCCTTGTACGCAATCTAGGAATCTTGCCCCAAAGGAGTCCTCACCACTGTGTGGGTCAAGATTTATCCAATCTATCTCTTTATGATTAAAGTCTCCCATAATCAAAATCCTACATTTTTTCTCCCGCGCCATGTTAACAACTGAGTTTATGACTTCAATCGTACCTATATGACTTTCCTCATAAATTTCAAGCCTATTTTGGTTCCTTGGTGGGTTGTATACAACAGTTATTATAATGCTCTCTGACCCAGTATTTATGCGAGCAACAAGAAATTCCCTGAACTCACTTTCTATAGCCAAGTTTATCTCTTCAACTTGAATCCTCTCACTTATGAGCAGTGCTATCCCTCCACCAGTCCTCTCAGATCTTTCGACCCTTAGTATTCTGAAGCCCTTAGGAAAAACTGTGACACTGTTTACGTCCTCACTCAACTTAGTCTCTTTAATTGCTACTATATCTGCCTTACTGTTGTGAATCCTATCTTTTAATTCTACTGCCTTACCAGCTAATCCATCAGCATTTGTGTATAACAATCTTAATGAGGCCCCATCCCCTGATCTTCTGTCATTATCTTCTTTATCTCCCCTTTGTCTGGAAGTATTCCGTAACGAAAATTTTTCTTCTCTTCTTCATTTCTTTCATCATTTAACCTTCTTGCCTCTTGCAACAAGTTTTTGATCTTTCCCATCTCTTCCTGTGTTCTGTATCGTCTAATGAACACTTCTTTGCATTCTTGAAGGTCTTTTAGACTTTTTTTTCTCAACAATATTTCCCTACATGTCTCCCCTCTCTCAAAGGTTACTTTTGTTGGTCTCGGCTTTCCTTCCCTCGAATATTTACCTAGTTGGTGTATGTTTACAATATCCTCAGGACCACATACTACTCCAAGCTTTCTTATCAGGTCTACAACCCTAGCTTTATTTTCTTCAAGTCTCCCCTGCCATGTTGGCTCCTGGGATTCACTTATGCCTGAGATTACCACTGTCTTCTCCTTATCAAGTGCCTGTCTGATGAGTGGGTTTGCCCTTTCCATCACAACGTCTTTCATTTTTTCGATTACTGTCTCTTTATAGTCAACTGTTTGTATGTTTTCCAGTGCCACCACCTTTACAGCCTCTTTTACTGCCACATTCCCCAATAGTGCATCAGCAAAGGACGTTTTCATGGCATCATTTTCCATATTCAGCTCCTGGAACTCTTGTGTGTGTGTGTGTGTGTGTGTGTGTGTGTGTGTGTGTGTGTGTGTGTGTGTGATTACCTAATTGTGATTACCTAATTGTGTTTACGGGAAAGAGCCCAAAGCTCGTATCTTCCCGTCTCCTGATCGCTTCCATTTTAGACTTAGTGATACTTATCATACCTGTCCTTAAAACTATGGATTGAGATAGCATTAACTACCTCCTCGCTTAGCCAATTTCAATTATCAACTACTCTTACACTGAAAAAGTATTTCCTTACATCCTGCAAAGAAGTTTTCTTACGAAGCTCCAAACTATGACCTCTAGTTCTAGAGCCAGCCATATCAAAATATCGATCCCTATCCACTCTATCATAACCATGAAGGAATTTAAAGACTGTCACCATATCCCCCCTCACTCTTCTAGCTTCGAGTGATGGTAAGTCTAATTCCCTCAGCCTCTCATCATAACTGAGATTGCGTATTTCTGGCACCAGTTTCGTGGCATGTCTTTGAACTTTTTCAAGCTTAGCTATGTGCTTTTTCAAGTGCGGATTCCAAAAGAGGGCTGCATATTCCAGTTTTGGCCTCACATAGGTTACATAAATATTTCTGAACATTTCCTTGTCCATGTGCCTGAAGGCTACCCTTACATTTGATAAGAATGCATATGCTGCCCTTACTATGCCATTTATATGTATTTCTGGAAACAAATCTGCCAGTATGTTTACTCCTAGATCTCTCTCATTTTCTGTCTCTTGAAGTTGTACTCCAGCCACCGAGTAGTCAAGCTTGGGCCTTCTTGCACTTGTACCCATTCTCATTACCTTACATTTTGAAGTACTGAATTTTATTAGCCACTTTTCTGACCACTCATGCAGATTATTTAGATCCTCCTAAAGTTCTCTACCATTGTTCTCGTTTTTTACATTCTTCACAATCTTTGCATCATCTGCAAACATATTCATGAATGAATTTACAGACTCTGGTAGGTCATTTACATATACAAGGAACAAAAGTGGCCCTAAAACTGAACCCTGTGGAACTCCACTACTAACTCTTCTCCATTCAGGCACTGAGTGTCTTACTCTAACCCTCTGTTCCCTTCCTTCTAAGTAAGTTTTTATCCATTCCAAAACATTCCCACCTATTCTAGCCATTGATTGCAGCTTCCTAATAAGTCTCCCATGTGGAACAGTGTCAAACGCTTTCTGGAAGTCTAGGAATATGCAGTCTGCCCAACCCTCTCTTTCCTGTAAGATTTGGCTTACCTCATCATAAAATTCTAATAAGTTTGTTACTGTTGATCTACCTTCTCTGAAGCCATGTTGCCTCACTGACAAAAAGTTGAAGGATTCCAAGTGAAGAGAGATATGTTTCCTTAGTAGTTTCTCCATAACTTTGCAAACTATGCTGGTCAAGGAAACTGGTCTATAGTTCAGAGCCGTATCCCTCCTTCCCTTTTTGAAGATAGGTATCACATTTGCTTGTTTCCAGCATCTTGGAATCTCCCCTGACTCCAGTGACTCCTTAAATATGATACTTAGTGCCACTGATATTGTGTTTGCGCATTTTTTAAGCACATGAGGGGATATGTCATCAGGACCTGTAGCTTTATGAACATCTAAATCCATCAGCGCTTTGCATACCTCTGTGGCTGTAAGGTTTATGTTCTCTAATACCGGCCCTTGAGCTTCTATCACTGCAATCTGAGGGGGTGGGGTATTTTCTACTGTAAATACTGACTGAAACTCCTTGTTCAATTCTTTGCAGATCTCTTCATCCGTCTCAGTGATGCTTCCATCCTCTCTCTTTAGCCTTAAAACCTGTTCTTTTACCTTCAGTTTTCCTCTGATAAAGCTGTGGAAAAGCTTGGGATTTTCTTTAGCCTTCCTGGTGATGTCCTTCTCATAGTCTCTCTCTGCCTCTCTCCTTTTACTTAGGTAGTCATTTCTTGCTCTTTTGTAGGTTTGCCAGGCATTTATGTTTTTTCTCCTCCTATACCTTTTCCAGCATTTGTCTCTCCACTCCTTAGCTCTTTTACACCCATTATTGAACCATTTCTCTCTGGCATGAATTACACCTACTTTGGTGACAGGTATGCAGCAATCTACAATCTTCCCATATTTCTCACAAAAGATCTCATACATTTCTTGAACAGATTTGTTGTAAAATAAGGTTCTCCAGTCAATAACTGCAAAAAGCTCATTCATTTTGATGTAATCTCCTTTCGGATAGTTCCTCCTCATGTCCTCAGTGCCTCTACTCTCAGGAAGAATATCTTCAATGATATACTCCATCAACAACACACAGTGGTCACTCTTTCCAATTGGTGGTTCATACTCAATTTTTTCAATATCCAACACATTATCTGTGAACAATAGATCAAGTAGTGATGGCTCATCCCCACCCCTGGCCCTTGTTGGTTCCATTACATGTTGGTGTAGGAAATTCCCTTGTACGCAATCTAGGAATCTTTCCCCGAATGAGTCCTCACCACTGTGTGGGTCAAGATTTATCCAATCTATCTCTTTATGATTAAAGTCTCCCATAATCAAAATCCTACATTTTTTTTCCCGTGCCATGTTAACAACTGAGTTTATGACTTCAATAGTACCTATATGACTTTCCTTATAATCTTCAAGCCTATTTTGGTTCCTTGGTGGGTTGTATACAACAATTATTATAATGCTCTCTGACCCAGTATTTATGCGAGCAACAAGAAATTCCTTGAACTCACTTTCTATAGCCAAGTTTATTTCTTCGACTTGAATTCTTTCACTTATAAGCAGTGCTATCCCTCCACCAGTCCTCTCAGATCTTTCAACCCTCAGTATTCTGAAACCCTTAGGAAAAACTGTGACACTGTTTATGTCCTCACTCAACTTAGTCTCTGTAATTGCTACTATATCTGCCTTACTGTTGTGAATCCTATCTTTTAATTCTACTGCCTTACCAGCTAATCCATCAGCATTTGTGTATAACAATCTTAATGAGGCCCCATCCCCTGATCTTCTGTCATTATCTTCTTTATCTCCCCTTTGTCTGGAAGAACTCTGTAATGAAAATTTTTCTTCTCTTCTTCATTTCTTTCATCATTTAACCTTCTTGCCTCTTGCAACAAGTTTTTGATCTTTCCCATCTCTTCCTGTGTTCTGTATTGTTTAATGAACACTTCTTTGAATTCTTGAAGGTCTTTTAGACTTTTTTTTTCTCAACAATATTTCCCTACATGTTTCCCCTCTCTCAAAGGTTACTTTTGTTGGTCTCGGCTTTCCTTCCCTCGAATATTTACCTAGTTGGTGTATGTTTACAATATCCTCAGGTCCACATACTACTTGTGTGTGTGTGTGTGTTCATCATAAAACACATGCAATGCATACACTTAATTTTAAGCTATGGTGGATTAATAACATTTTTACACTCAAAGTATTGACCCTCAATAGAGCTCTCATAAGTTTAATGCAAGGTAATTTCAAGAAGTTGGTAGGCCATTACCAGCTATATGCTTGTACGTACAATACAACTGAAATGAGGTTACATAATGTGATTGGTTGGGAGTGAGGTAGGTGGCGGGTTGAAATGATTCAGCAGCACTAAAGATAACTTAAGGCAAGGGATATCCCTAAGGGAGGGAGGTAAGATACTTCCTCCGTGTTCCCCTGTATGTCGTGAAAATTGACTAAATGGGGTGGAGCAAGGGGATTGAGAATCCGCTCCTCTGAATTTTCTTTCCAAAAATGAGTCAAGGTATTTTGCCTTGACTCAGTACCTCCACTTATTAGGGGGAATATAGATCCTGTAAGTAGAATATTTACAAAATAATGAAATGAACTTCGTAAAAGATATTTTTGGCACAAACGCCTTGCTTGCTATTAATTAGATTCACATTTTGCTCCATTCATATGCCTCATCGCTACACTTTATAACAACGAAAAACATGCAATTTATACCTTCGAGGCTTGATTTATCTTTCCTCCATGGTCTAACAGCAGATTAACGATGTCTAAGAATCCTCCTTGGGCAGCGAAGAAGAGCGCTCCTGTCCCAGTCTGAAAAATAAAGGAGTTTTATATAATCTGTGATAAAATTGAGCAGGATGACCGACATTTTACATGCCATCATAATTATGGTTTTGTCACGTACACAAAAATAACATTAAACAAAGAATATACATAAATAAATAAATACATAAACATATGCCTACATAAATAAATAAGAGTAAATTAGATTGTTTTCAAATTAATTATTAATCATAAACCTAAAAGATCCCTCAAAAAGCTTTTTCTCGTCATACAGTTATTCATAAGTGAAATACAAATATTTACATCTATATAAAAATAATATACTCATAATCAAAAGTCAAATGATCACTGTAAATATTCTTATAATATTTTCATATATATATATATATATATATATATATATATATATATATATATATATATATATATATATATATAAAGTAACTAATGATCATAGCGATATTTCGGTAAAGTCCTTGAACTCCTGATATGCAATATGAATATATATTACTAATTACTATCGTATTTAAATGCTGACCTTATTGCTACTAGGGTTGTAATCGTACAGTTCTGGTACAGTGCACGATTACTTATAATACATGTGCATTTCAGAGAAAGAGAATATATATATATATATATATATATATATATATATATATATATATATATATATATATATATATATATATATATATATATATATATATATATATATATATATTTATAATATATATATATATATATATATATATATATATATATATATATATATATATATATATATATATATATATATATATATATATATATATATATATGTTTTCGTTTATACCCAAATCCTATGAAATGCTAATTTCAATACAATAATTGAAAGTTGCATAAAATTTAAAGACGACAATTTACACAATCTTCTTCTTCTCAGCTTTAACCCATTTTTATATGGGGGCGCCGCTGTGAATGAGTTGTCTCCATCTACCTCTGTTTTGTGCTTCATTTTCATCAATAACCTTCCATTGCAAGTCTTCCCCTATACAATCACGCCATCTTTTTCTTGGTCTTCCTCTCCTCCTTCTACCCCTAACTTCCATCTCCATCGTATGTCTTCCAACAAGATGTTCGTTCCGTAGTAACAGGTGTCCATACCATCTAAGCCTTCCCTCCAGTATTTTATTTGATAATTCAACTACTTTTGTCGATCCTCTTATATACTCTTTCCTAATTCTATCCTTCCTTGTTACTCCAGACATCCACCTCAACATTCTCATTTCTGCTACATCCATCCTCTTCTCCTCTGTCTTCCTAATACTTGCTGTTTCTGTTCCATATAACATAGCTGGTCTTACAACGGTCCTATGAAACTTTCCCTTCAATCTCAGTGGTACCTTCTTGTCACAGAGAACACCAGATGCAGACCCCCAGTTATTCCATCCTGCCTGAATTCGATGTCTCACTTCTTGATCCATGCTTCCACTAGCCTCTACTAGTGGAAGCAAGTACTTGAACTTCTGTACTCTCTTTATTTCTTCTCCATCCATTCTTTGTTATGTCCACCATCCTCAGCAATGTTGGCACACATATATTCGGTCTTTGACTTGGTTATCCTCATTCCTCTCTCCTCAACTGCTGCTCTCCATCCCTTCAACTTCTCCTCCAAATCCTCCCTCCTCTCTGCACACAATACAATGTCATCTGCATATAATATGCACCATGGCACAGATTCTGTCATCTTTGGTCATTACATCCATCACCACATTGAAGATGAATGGACTAAGTGCCGACTCCTGGTGTAATCCAACTCCTACCTCAAATCCATCTGTCTCTCCAAAACTGCTTCTCACTCTGGGAGACACATTCCTATACATCTCCTGAATAATTCTAACATATTTTTAAGGTACCATCCTCTCCCTCAAACATCTCCATATTTCCTGTCTTGGCACTCTGTCATAGGCCTTTTCAAGGTCTATGAAAACCAGGTGCAAGTCTCGTAGTTTTTCTCTAAATTTCTCCTTCAGCTGCCTTATACAAAATATTCCATCTGTTGTGCCGCTTCCCTCCAAAAATCCCAGCTGTTGCTTACCTATTCTCACTTCTTCTCTTAGCCTGCCATCTATCATTCTCTCCAGTATCTTCAGCGTGTGAGACATTAGCTTAATGCCTATATAATTGCTGCATTCTGGGACATCACCTTTACCTTTAAATATGGGTATTAATATACTTTCCCGCCACTCTTCTGGTATCTTTTCCTGTTCAAAGATTTTTGCCATAAGATCATACACGATGTCTACCCTTTCCTCTCCTAAGGCTTTCCAAACTTCAACAGGAATCATTTTTAAGGCACGCATCACCTCTTCCCTAGATAACCCCATTACCATTCTCATGCTTACTTGTCCATCCTCTCTAATAAGTCTTTCATTTTCATCATTTAGCAGTTGCTCAAAATACTCCTTCCATCGTTTCAGGATGTCGTCTTCCTTCATTAGGACAGTACCATTTCCATCTTTAATTTGTTTAATATGTCCTTCGTACTTTTATTTCTTACCTTTGACAGTTTGAGTATTAATTTCTTATGAGTGTGACACCGGGACAGGTAAGAAGAAAACATTAGGATAAAGAAAAATTAGAAGGTTAAGGACGAGACAGAAATAAGGGAATAATACACAATAGGAAAAGGGCAGCCTATAAGAATAGGCGAAGTACTGAGGGTATATATATATATATATATATATATATATATATATATATATATATATATATATATATATATATATATATATATATATATATATATATATATATATATATATATATATATATATATATATATATATATATATATATATATATATATATATATATATATATATATATATATATATATATATATCTATATATAATATATATATATATAATATATATATATATATATATATATATATATATATATATATATATATATATATATATATATATATATATATATATATATATATATATATATATATATATATATATATATATATATATATATATATATATATATATATATATATATATATATATATATCAGAATTAGGCTTTTAGATAAAGATAGATCCGCTTTTGAAGGAAGATAGGTTATACGAATTAAGAAAGATAAATGGAGGAAGAGAGTTCCAGAGTCTGGAGGTGGATGGGAAGAAGCAATTGCTGTACCGACCAATCAACGAGCTACAAATCTCCACGCAGTACTTGTGAGACGAAGCCGCTTGGTGAGTGTTATGCAGCCTCGGCAGTGGCGAAGGATGCAACTCACCAACTCATCAGAGCAGCGATGGAAAGAGTAGTGATAGAAAAGAGAAACGGATTATACCATATGATGAAGAGAAAGAGAATCCAGGTTAAAAGTAAGAAAAGGGTCACTGATGAATCTGACCACCTTAGATTAAGCCCAATCAAGGAGATAAACAAAAGAAGAAACACTCCAGAAGTATGAACATTATTCTAAGCAGGGACGTATTAGACCTTTATAGAGATTGGCCCGCTCTCTTAAGCAGTGTAAACCTAGGATACCATATTGTTAGTTAGCTAGACACACACAAATAGATATTATAAACACATCTGACACGGTTCTGTGTATGGCTAGGATCCCATGTGGAATCCTAGCCATATAAAGAACCGCATGAGATGCGTTTATGATATCCATTTGTGTATGTCTAGCTAACTAACAATATGGTATCCTAGGTTTACACTGTTTAAGAAATTGGGCCTTTGAGTAACTGTAAAGAGGAAACGTAATGACGAAAACGAAACAGAGCCCCCAATTATTTGGATGCAGCTTTATCAATTTGGATTATATGATTCCTTCAAGACAACGTAGAGGCTATCTGGATTCCTAATATGTTAACAGAATTAAGAGGGTAAATTTCGTTAGTTTTGAAGACAATAGGTCGATCAGGAGGAGAAGAAAAAGAGATAGCCAGACACTGTGTCTTGGAGGCACTAAATTTTACTAAATATTGGGTGCCTCACTTGGATACCCACTGAAATCGGAGTTGAAAGTAGAAAAAAGAATGATATTAGACAGATTACGAGTAGCAGATTAAGGTTGTTAAGAAAAGGAAGAGAAAAAATGAAGGGTAGATTCGTCGGCAATGGCGTAAAGAGAGAAGGATGTGGACTGAAGAAGATCGTTGACAAAATGAAGGAACACTGGTATCAGGGAGTGAGCTAGATGTTGCACCATCAACAACAACAGATATAACATGGTCAGAAAAAAACTGGAAATCAGAGAACAGAGAGAAGGGGTAAAGCCATAAGCAGAAAGTTTGGCAAACAGAGCCTTGTGCCAGACTCTTTCAATAACCTTAGAGTTATCAAGAGTGACGACAAAGGACTCCCCATAGATCTTCAGAGAAGATGACCATACTTGAGTAAGATAAGACAGGAGGTCACCAATGGATCTTGCCTTGGAGAAGCCGTCTGGTGATCGGAGATAAGTGAGTTTTTTTAGATGTTTGAAGAAGTGAGAATTGAGCAAAGTTTCGAATACTTTAGAGATAGCAGAGGATAGGACAACAGGTCAGTAGTTTGAAGGAATAGAGCAGTCACACTTCTTAGGAACAGGTTGCATTTGAGCATTTTTCCAAGACGAAGGATATATACTGGTTGAGAGAGTGAGGCGAAAAAGGTGGCAAAGCATGGAAGCCAATTCATCTGGAAACTCCTTAAGGAACCTTGCATGGATACAATCGGGTCTGGATGCCTTGTTCGTCTTTATATAGTGAAGAACTATATGGACTTTGTGTGAAGAAAGGATAAGGGAGGGCATAGGGTTAGAAAGGGGTAAAGTATGGGGGACAGGTCCACTGGAATTGGTAACGGAAGAGTTGGCAGAAAAATGAGAGCCAAAGAGAGTGGCTTTATTAATGAGAGAGTAAGCTGTAGAACCACCAGAACGTATGAGAGGAGAAAAGCTTGAGTTACAGAAGTTTTTGGAGAGAAACATTTATCAGTGGGAGAGGAGTTAAGGTCATAAACTTTCCATTTTAAAAAGGAAGCTTTGGACCTTCAAATTTGAGTAGTACAACGATTTCTAGCTGTAACAAAATCAGAGCAAGTAAAATCTAAATGAGAGGCTTGGTACGACCAGTATGCTGAATTCATGGCCTGAATATCCAGGGAGCAGGCACGGTCAATCCAAGGATTAGAGGGAGAAAAAGTTTCGTAGAGAAGGGAATGAAT
Organism: Halocaridina rubra; assembly: GCA_037179515.1. Lineage (NCBI taxonomy): Eukaryota > Metazoa > Arthropoda > Malacostraca > Decapoda > Atyidae > Halocaridina > Halocaridina rubra. Next base: position 70,863 of record JAXCGZ010019175.1, read on the forward strand.
GCCTCCATTCCCGAGGTTATGATCGAGACAGTTGTTAGAGCTACCTGATCAGGGTTGCAGGTTTGAAAGCAGTAGTCATCCCAGGAGAAGTCAAAGAGAAATTTATGTAAGTCATCGTGTTGAGTACGCTGTGCCAAAGGCGGTACTGAGTAGGAGGAAGTGATGGGGGAGGGGGAACAAAAATGGAGGAGACTGAGATTACTGAGAGGTCATATATACCAATAGAGAAAAACAAGGAATATGAGTAGTTTGTAGGATTAGAAGTAAGAAATTGGTGAAGAATATTAGCTGCATGTTCATGGCAATCAGGAACACAAGTAGGAAGTTTGATAATTTGCTCCAGACCATGAGTAACAGAGATAGCAAGGGTCTTGCTTCCTCCAACATCAATGTGGAAAGAATTAGGCCACTCAATGTGGTGTACATTGATGTTCCCAATATAGAGAACTTCAGCATATGGGTCAGAAGATAGCAAGGACTCATGGCAAGAGGACAGATATTCAAAGAAAGACACATAGTCAGTGGAGTTGGGAGAGCAGTAGCAAAAACAAAGGAATATTGCGGTAGTGGAAAAATGGATCTTCAGTCAGAGAACATCAAAGTCAGGAGATGCAAGCTCCATGAGCCTTGCAACAGGGAGTTAGTATTGCAGTAGGCACATACCCCACCTTTGGAAGGGAAATGAGAATACAGTTTATAGTGAGATATTTGAAATGGATCAGGAGTAGCATGACTAGACCGTTGGGTTTCAGAGAGAAGGAGGAGGTTAGTACAGGATTTACCCAAGTTCTATTCCACGTAAGAGAGACTGGAGCTCAGACCACGAATGTTAGAAAAGTGAAGAGTAAAAGAAGCAGTTGTGTCATGAGGTGCAAGATTAAGGAGAGAACCATTATTACCACCAAGCATGTCTACCCTCACGCCAATAGTGGAGTCAACAAGATCCCCGGAGATTCTTAGCACTCAACTGTGCCGGGTACTGGGGGCCATAAGATGTGGACCTGCCATGATTAAAGTAAAAATGAGAAAAAGAGCAAAATGAGACAAAGATGGAGTGTTGTGATTTGTCAGATGTAAGGGGATAGTAAGAGATGTGTAATGAATACACAGGCATATTCTGTGTAGATGCAGGCATAAGGTAAGGACAGTGCCTGAAGGAAGATTTAACCTTTAGCAGTCCTGGCCAGTCCTAGTAATGTCCGCAATACCTTCATCCGTAGTATTTCAACGGGTGGCTTGTGCCATGACCAATCTACTTATCATTCAGTATGTTGCAGCTGGGGACGAAGGAAAGAAAAACACGCACACACCCACTCAGTTGAGTTCTTCTACCTTATACAACCAAATTTTTTAGTTTATCTTCACTTTGCTTTTATACTTAATATAGCACAGTCTCAAGTATTTACAGTGAAGGACAATCTCAGGGAAAATGCAACATCGAAAGTAATATATTTCATTAATCGTTACTAAAATTAATATAATCAATTTAAGTTTCTATAATGATGTATTAACCAACAAGTACAAACTAAAGAAGAAGAGTATATAGTCTCATCTATATATATATATTATATATATATATATATATATATATATATATATATATATATATATATATATAATATATATATATATATATATATATATATATACACAAACGCATATATATATATATATATATATATATATATATATATATATATATATATATATATATATATATATATATATATATATATATATATATATATATATATATATATATATATGATTATTGTGACTACCAAGGGAAAGGATGGAAGAAGCTATTGAGAGCTAGCAGCCCAATATAAGCTCGGAATAACTCCCTATAATAGAAGTATTGCAGAACCAGACTTACATGCCTGGTAGCGTTGGGTTCAGCTCCCTGTTCCAAGAGCTCTCTCACCAATTCCACATGACCGTTCGCTGCTGCCAATATAAGAGGAGTTGTTCCATCCTGTAAGTATGATAGTAAGTAAATATGTAAATATATAAATACATAAATACGCCAAACAGGCAAATCCAGGGGTAACAACATAAAAAAAAATGATATACACATATACTGAAGAATGCAACAGAATCCAGTGTCGGCTTCAATGCAATTAAATTCTTAGATGTATTATACTCATATCAATTATTAAGAAACGTTTTAATTTTATATAAAGTCTACATAAAAACATATTGCGAACCTAAGCAACAATACATATTTTTTTCATTAACTGGTGTTAAAAGGCAAGCTTCTCGAGCCTGAGCTGTCAGTTCATCTGACTTCAACACCATAACTGTCTGTCATTTTCATCACTTATTTCTAAATACCCACTCGTGCTCACGGGAAATAACTTAATGCAAGTTACGCCTCGGCTACCCGTCTGCTTTTTGATTCACTGAAACCTATCGCATTTCGTCACAAACTTATTAAAGCATACTTTATTAACAATATCGTCAATATCGTCATTCAGCAAAACCAATTACCAACTCTTCTTACACAAAAAGAGGTACTCACTCACATCCTGCAGATGTTTTCTAACAAGCCTTCAACCTGTGAACATAAGTTCAAGTGACAACCATATCAAAACATCACTCCCTATCAAATTAATCAAGCTTAAATTCTCCTATTTCTTTGTCCATATATCTGATGATCACCATTATGTTTACTAATTAAGCATCCATTGCTTTAACTTTACCATTTATATGCAATTCTGTAGATAAATCTGTCATTAAATACTTTTCTTGCTAATGAATATGTGAATGACGTGTGTCTTGAACTCTTATTTCTTCAGAAGCCTGCTATCGATGACAGCAAAACCAACTATCTTGTTGCATATAGTAAAAAAAAAAAAAAAAAATAGTATGTATGATATTAAAATTTTCCGAAATGGAAATTTCAATTTTCTCGCTAGTATATTATCAAAAATATGTTGGATAAGCCCGGAAGACAAACACTAGATCATTAGCACACCAAATACTTGTAGGTCACATCTATTATTGCAGATAATGGATGTATGAAATCAAACAAAGGCTAATAATTAAATAAGATCTGTAATGCTTCATAAAGACTTTATTTGTTCAATCACTAAAGCACGTTAAGAGATTGCCAAGTATGATGTTAGTTTGATACAAGGTCAGGGGGAATTGTATGTTTCATATTTTAAAATTTGACAAGCACTATCTGTTTATCTATCTATCTATCTATCTATCTATCTATCTATATCTATATCTATATCTATATATATATATATATATATATATATATATATATATATATATATATATATATATATATATATATATATATATATATATATATATATATATATATATATATATATATATATATATAAACAAGTTCCCGCATTACCTATAGTCAGAAAGCCGATCAAGGGAATTCATTAAATACGATTTCATCAAAATTTGTAGATATTTATTCAAATATTGCCAAAGTTGTTTCACTGCGAACTTTCCACGTCATTTTTCACTCCCAGACTCATGAATAACAGTAATACAATGGCTGAATATTCTTGGTCCATGATATCCCAAATGAGTTACATTATTTTTCTTATTGATTTATTTGTTTAAATATTTATCGATTTATTTATTGGTTTATTTTCAAACCTATTTGTATTAGTACTTCTTTTTTCCTAGTTTGTATATCATCGATGAATTAGAGGGGTTGGAAAATAATAATAATAATAATAATAATAATAATAATAATAATAATAATAATAATAATAATAATAATAATAATAATAATAACAATAATAATAATAATAATAATAATAATAATAATAATAATAATAATAATAATAATAATAATAATAATAATAATAATTAGTGGCAGAAAAGGAGTGAATTAATAATACGGGATAATATTAAGATATCCCCTTTCAGACCTGATTATTAAGAAGAAAAATAGTTCTTAAGTCCCATTATCAGTTCTGATTATTGTTTGGAACTTTTGAGACAGTCTTCAATTTTGCTTAAAGCACGATTTTGAAAAAAAAAAAAAAATCGCGCGTGTTTTTTTCGTCGTCTTTCACTAAGCTTTGTAATTTAATGTCGGGCAAACAGTATATTTGATTTACTTATTGTAACTAATTTACTCTCAGTCTGATATCAGCATTAACTAATTTTGGCAGCTCAGTAGATGTAACTTCTAGGGCCCCCAACCAATAGGTGTTATATCTCTAGCTTGATTTGTACCAGGATGGCCAGGATTTTCCCTTTCAAGGACAGTCTATAGTTTTTGAGAATCGTCTGTCCTTTTTACCTGACTAAGGAGCAGTGGCGTTCCTTGTGTTATATCGCAAAAATATCTTCACGAGGTTAGTGTATTCACAGTTAAACCGTGATATTTACACTACTATTATTCATAAAAGTATTCTTAGGACATCATGGAACTCGAACTATATATATATATATATATATATATATATATATATATATATATATATATATATATATATATATATATATATATATATATATATATATATATATACAGCAGATCCTTGGTTACGATGGATTTCCCATAAATTATTAATTAATCCTTTTTTCACCCTACTTGGCTTGCATTGTAAATACAAACTACGCTCATGGAACAACTTATTGAGCATGGCACAGGATTACACTGTCACATCAAGTTAATGTTTTTATATATTTATTTGTTTATGTAAAGGACCTAGTGTGAATTTAATTACGCAATTACAAAATACAGGTACATATTTGTAAATACAAACTTCGTCCTAGGAACTGTTTGTTGAGTGTGGCACAAGAATATATCGTTACACGGCACGAGACTGAAGAAGATACGCCGCCCAGTTCCCACTTGTATGCAATTTTAGTATAGTGCTTATTCACTCTTCGCTCGTTTTTTGCGATAATTTTTGGCTTGTAGTATCCCCTCCAGTCGCATATCCAGTTCTTCTTTTAGCAGTGCTTCAAAGAAAACTAAAGCCATCACCATGGAAGGGAAATTAGATTTAGTGAAACGCTTTGAAAAGGAAGAAAATACTACGAACATTGGCCAATTACTGGAATAGACCCATTCGAACGTTGTGACGATTATCAAGGATAAAGATCACATCCTTGAGCATGAGAAGTCCACTGTGATTACTAAGCAGCAGAGTGGCCTAATGACTGAAATGGAATGGATATTAGTGCTTTGGCTGGATGACCAGAATCAACTGCATTTCCCAGTGAGCCTTATGTTAATTCAAGAGAAAGATAAGACTGTATAAGGTCATGAAAGTGGAAAAGGGGGGAAGGCAGTGAAAGTAAAGAGATTTTGGTCAGCAGGGGTTAGTTTACACGGCTTAACGTTTGTGCTAATTTGTGGAAACTTAAGGTGAAAGATGAAGCTGCTAGTGGTGATAAGAAAGCAGCAAATGATTTCTCTAATGCACTGGCTGACATAATTAATGACGGGGGTTATCGTGCTGAACATGTGTTTAATGTGGATGAGACCGGCTTATTCTAGAAGCATATGCCTAGTCGTACATGCATCACCAAGGAGGAGAAGACAGCACCAGGCCTATAAGTCAGCAAGGAGACTAACTTTGCTCCTGTGGGCTAATGCTGCTGGCGACTTCAAGCTGAAGCCCTTGTTGGTGTACTTGACAGAAAATCCAAGGGCCCTCAAGGCATCTGGAAGGGTTAGCTGCCTGTCATCAGGAAGTCGAACAAGACAGCTTGGGTAATCCTTCAGATTTTCGAGGACTGGGTCATCAACCATTTTGTGCCAAGAGTAGAGCAGCACTGTGCTTCCAAAGGTCTGCCCTTTAAGGTGTTACTAGTACAGGACAATGCCCCTGGTCACCCTGCCCAATAAGATGACTTTCATCCTAATGTCAAGGTGATTTACCCTCCACCTAATACCATTGCCCTGTAACAGGCAATGGATCAGGGTGCCACTGCCTCTTTCAAGGCCTACTACCTCCGAAGAACAATCACTATGGCTCTCAGGGCAACTGAGAAGGACAAGAACTTGACTCCCAAAGAATTTTGGAAGTCTTACAACATTTTTCAAGCTGTAAGAATATTGCTGATTCTTGGGAGGAAGGTAGGCAAACGAGCTTGCATGGTGCACGGAAGAAGCTGTGTCCCCTGTTTGTGAATGACTTCCATGGCTGTGAGGAGACAGTTGAGGTTGTCATCAAGAACGCTGTTGCCATGAGTAAGGAGCTCAAGTTGGAGGTGGAACCTGATGATGAAAAAGAGCTCGGCTCATGGAAAGAAGTTATCTGATGAGGACCTCATTCAACCGGAAAAGCCGAATATTGAAGAGGAGGAAGAAATGTCAACCCCAGAGTCCAAAAGATTTACAAGCAAAGGCTTGCAAGAAGGTTTTGCCGTGATAGAGGAAGGTTTGGCAAAGCCTGAGGCTAAGGACCCCAATACTGCTAAGTACACTAAGGTCGCCAGAGGGGTCATAGATTGCCTGCAGTGTTACAAGGAAATCTGGGAGAAGAAAAAGGGGACATCCTTCCAGACTGACCTGGAAAATTTTTCTTCAAGAGGGTAGCGCCTCCTTCAACAGTTCCTGTACCCTCTACCTCAGCTGCCCCAGTATTTGCAGCACCTGCTGGAGGTACTCCTGCCTCTCCACATTCACCAGCCCCAGTCTCTGAAGCGCCTGCCTTTCGAACTTCCTCCTCCCAATAAGCCTGTCTCTCATTTCCTTGCAATACCCCTTCCAGTGTGCAAGCCAGACACAGGAGTAAAGGTTATTAATATGCTGTGTAGTGATATATATATATAATATATATATATATATATATATATATATATATATATATATATATATATATATATATATATATATATATATATATATATTGGTAATTACTTTCTTTTTTAATGCTAGTTATGTTTTCAATATGTCATAAAAATTATATATATATATATATATATATATATATATATATATATATATATATATATATATATATATATATATATATATATATATATAAGAAATTGCTTTTATATATATATATCTATATATATATATATATATTATATATATATATATATATATATATATATATATATATATATATATATATATATATATATAAGTAATTGTTTTCTTTTTTAATCCTAGTTATATTTTCAATATGTCATAATAAAGTTGTGTTTATGTCTTAGGTTATAAAATTTACTAATGTGTTAGGGTAGGTGGGTGACATACGTGCTTATTTAGGTGTTTAAACTTACACGGAAATTCGGGTTACTATGCCTCTTGAAGAACGGAACTGTAACGTAGGTCGAAGTCCCCCTGTGTATATATATATATATATAAGATATATATATATATATATATATATATATATATATATATATATATATATATATATATATATATATATATATATATATATATATATATATATATATATATATATATTCTATCTACCTTAGCTGTCTCCCCCTTTACTAGGGGGGTAGCCGACATCAAAAAAAGAAACAATAAGGGGATTACTTTGCTCTATGGCCAATGACGAGGGAGCTAGCGACCGTTCAGATGGCACTGCTGGAGTGCCACAGCCTATCCTCCCGGCTCTTCCACAAGCTGTCATGCTTCATAACTGCCAACTCTCCTACTGCCCCTATCACAGGGCTACCTCTGTAAGATACAGCCCCGTGGTAGCAGAAGCCAATCAGAGCTGTGTCACAATCACTCGCCACTCATTCCTATTCCTAGCACGCTCACTTGCTTCCCTCACATCCATCCTCCTATCATTCAGGGCTCTCCTTATTCCATCCATCCACCCAAACCTAGGTCTCCTTCTAGCATTTCTCCCTTCAACTCTCGCATTCATCACCTTTTTCAGCAGTCTTTCATCATCCATCCGTTCCACATGGCCAAACCATCTCAGAACATTCATATCTACTCTGGCTGCAAATTCTCTCCTTACACCCGTTCTTGCTCTCACCACTTCATTCCTAACCCTATCCAACCGAGATACTTAAATCATACTCCTTAGGCATTTCATCTCAAACACATTTAGTTTCCATCTCTCACTTACTTTCATACCCCATAACACTGATCAATACATTACACTTGGCATAACCACTTTCTCATACGAAACTTTCTTAACATTCATTTCAAACCTTCTATTCTTCATCACTCCTTTCAATGCACCCAACACTTTACATCCTTCATTCACTCTGTGACACACATCTCTTTCCACTCCACCATTTGCAGCTATAACCGAGCCTATATACTTAAACTGATCAACTTCCTCGAGTGTCTCTCCATTCAACATAACATTCAATCCAGCGCCATCCTCATTGCTTCTACACCTCATAACCTTACTTTTTCCCAAATTCACTCGCAACTTCCTTTTCTCACACACCATTCCAAATTCTGACACTAACTGACACAGCTTCTCCTCTGAATCTGCCACCACCACAGTATCATCTGCAAACAGCAACTGATTCAGCTACCACTCGTTATCATCCCCATCTACCATTCTCAAATCTCGACCAGGCACTCACTCATTCACCTCTCTTACGACTCCATCAACATACAAATTGAACAACCATGGTGACATCACACATCCCTGTCTCAGTCCCACACTCACTGGAAACCACTCACTCACTTCATTCCCTACCCTAACACAAGCTCTCCTGCCCTCATACAAACTCTTCACTGCATGCAACAGTTTACTATCAATTTCATATAACCTCAAAACATTCCACATTGCCTCTCTATCAACTCTATCATAAGCTTTCTCCATATCCAAAAAGGCAAAATACACATTCTTACCCTTTGCTAAATATTTCTCACATAACTGCCTAACTATTACAATCTGATCTATACAACCTTTACCTCTTCTAAGACCACTCTGCACTTCCGCAATCATATTTTCTGTCTTATCCCTAATCCTATTAATCAGTGTCCTACCATACATTTTTCCTACCACACTCAACAAACTTATGCCCCTAAAATTACTGCATTCATACACATCTCCCTTACCTTTGTATAGGGGACCTATACAAGCAATCACCCATTCCACTGGCACCTTTGACAACATAAAACATATATTAAACACTCTCACTAACCATTCCAATGCAGTCACACGCCCTTCTTTCAACATCTCCGCTCTCACACCATCCATTCCAGGTTCTTTACCTGCTCTCACTTCATACAATGCCCTTTTCACCTCCTCTCTTGTAATCTCTCTCTCATTTTCATCCCTCATTACTGGCACTTGAACACTCCCCACTGCCACTATATCTGCCTCTCTATCTTCCTCAACATTCTGCAACCACTCAAAATATTCTGCCCATCTTTTCCTTGCATCGTTCCCTTTTAACATCTGTCCACTCACATCTTTCACTGTCTCTTCCATCCTCGATCCACCCTTCCTTACTCTCTTCACTTCTTTCCAAAACTTCTTTTTATTCTCCTCATGTGACCTAATAAAATCCTATCCCCACCTAACATTTGCCAACCTCTTCTCTTCCTCTACCTTCCGCTTGGTTTCCACATTTTTCTCCCTATATCTTCCATACTTCTCCCTACTTTTACACTGCAGCCATTCCTCAAAAGCCCTCATTTTCTCTTCCACCTTCATTTTCACCCCTTCATTCCACCATTCGCTGCCCCTCCTCATGCCACCTTCAACAAACCTCTTTCCACACACATCACTTGCATGTCCCACAAAACATTCTTTCATCAACCCCCTTTCCTCCTATAACTCCCCAACTTCTCTTTCTTTCACCCTGTCATATGCCACTTTCAACCTGTCCAGATATTCCTGTCTCTCCTCTGGCTTTTTCAACTCTTCCACCTTCACCATTTCCCTTCTACATCCCCCCACTCTATTTCCCCACTCTTTTGCTACTACCATTTTTGCTTCAACCAAAAAATGATCAGACATCCCAGCAGCCACACCCCTAAATGCATGCACATCTTTCACTCTACCAATCATGCTCTTTGCTATAAACACATAATCCATCAATGCTCTTTCTTTCACTCTTCCATTTGCCACTCTCATCCATGTATACTTATTTATTAACTTCTTCTTGAAAAAGCTATTACCTATCACCAACTCTTGCTCCACACACATATCTAACAGTCTCTCGCCACTCTCATTCCCACCTGGTACCCCATACTTTCTTACAACACCTTCTACCTCTCCATCACCCACTCTGGCATTCAAGTCACCCAACACAACTACACAGTTCCTTCTACTCAGACCATCCACACACCTACTTAACTCATTCCAGAATTCATCCAGCTCCTCCTCACTTCTCTCACATCCTGGCCCATACGCACTAACAATAGCCCAACATTCCCTACCTATCCTGGCCCTCACCCACATCAGCCTAGATGACACTTCTTTCCATTCCACTACCTTACTTACCATCCATTCACTCAGCAATAATGCCACACCTTCTTTTCCTCTTCCCCTTTCAACCCCAGACACCCTACCTGTCACATCACCAAATGCCACTTCTCCTTTTCCTTTCATCTTCGTCTCACACAATGCCAATACATCCATCCTCCTCCTACCAAACATATATCCAATCTCACATCTTTTGCTCTCTATCGTACTACAACCACGCACATTTAGACACCCCAAAACTAAAGTTTGGGGAGAAGTTATTCTCCTCTCTACTCCCCTTCTTCTTTGACGTCTCGCAGGAGATTAACAGAGGAGGATTCCCAGTCCCCTCGCCCCGTCCACGTTTAGTCGACTCTTACGACACGCAGGGAATACGTTGGGGCTATTCTTTCATGTTGTGCCCGCCACCACAGGGCACTATATATATATATATATATATATATATATATATATATATATATATATATATATATATATAGAGAGAGAGATAGAGAGAGAGAGAGAGAGAGAGAGAGAGAGAGAGAGAGAGAGAGAGAGAGAGAGAGAGAGAGAGAGAATTACTGATTTGAGTGCTTTGTATAATGTTTTGTCATAATATCATCTCTATTATGAGCAAGTAATTAATATGCAAAATATTAATTTGAAATGAAATAAAATACGGCCCGTTATTTGTCGTCCACTTTTATTTCCTTTAATATCCGATTTCTATTATAGCTAAATGTAATATATTTTTTTCATATACTTCAGTGTATATACAGCTTTTAACTTATATGAATAACCTGACTGTTAATAAAAAAAAAACTTGGTTAAATATAAATAAATTTGCTTAGTTGTGAGGTGAAATTACAGTAACTATATAGGAGCTATTACTACCGCTATTACTACTACTACTAACATTACTACTACTACTACAAATTATTTCTCAGTTATTAAAACTGACTGAACTATCTCTATCTAGCTCGAATACGTTGTCAGCAAGGCTACACTAATGGACTAAAGTGGAAACCTACTCAAATGCCCAATCTCTAACACTACAACTGCTGTTGCTACTGCTGATAACGTCTTCTTCTTCTTTTTCTTCATCATCATCATCATCATCATCATCTTCTTCTTCTTCTTCTCATTGTTGTTGTTGTTGTTGTTGTTGTTGCTATGTTATTGTATGTAGTTAGTAGTAGTAGTAGTAGTAGTAGTAGTAGTAGTAGTAGTAGTAGTAGTAATTTGAATGAAATTACAGATCCTACACCTTCAGCCTTTCATAATCTCAAGTTGAATACAATTATAATTAATACTGAGGACAAGTGTAGCCAACTCATGGATGCTTCAGGGCTTAATAGCGGGCACTTTAGCATAACTAAATCACTATCTTATCAGTCTGTTAACAACTTGTATCCTCCCCTGTTTATTTTTGGCTTTCTATGAATGCTTGTTGATAACAAAATATATCATTGGGGATAAATGGGGGGGGGGAAGAGAAGGTAGAATTGTTTACCTTAAACTTTTCTTTCATTCTCTCTTATTATATAGTATTTGCAGTGTTTTTTTAATTTCATGTACATGACCAATAAGGGTATATGAATGGTTCTGAAGTGAATTTCTAATGTCAGTCATGGAGGGAATTTTTAATTCGTTTTGAACTGTTGTATACTAAGGATAAGGGTTTCCGAAAATATATAATAATAATAATAATAATGATAAAAATGATAATAATAATAATAATAATAATAATAATAATAATAATAATAATAATAATAATAATAATAATAATAATAATAATAATAATAATAATAACAACAATAATATAATAATAATAATAATAATAATAATAATAATAATAATAATAATAATAATAATAATAATAACAATAATAAAATAATAATAATAGAAATGTTATCCCATAATGCCACTGCTGGAGTGCACATTTATTGGTCATAGAGTAGTTCAGTACAACTCATCTATGAAAGTGAGGAAATAACACTACAGTTCAACAACCAACTACTGGAAACAAAATCAACAACAGAAATTACGGATTCAGTAGGGAAGAGGGAAATAACAATGGCTATTTCACTATTCTCCATCATGTTTGTCATATAATGGTCACTTCAAGACTTAAGTGACATGAAGTCAGACGAAAATGCAGTGAGTTAACCTCACATTCAACGCGTTCAGCGACGGCAGAGGCAATTTCCTCTTTGTACATGGTCAAGAATGTAGTATAGACTATATAAGTGTTCATACTTCTGAAGTGACATGAAGTCAGACGAAAATGCAGTGAGTTAACCTCACATTCAACGCGTTCAGTGATGGCAGAGGCAATTTCCTTTTTGTATATGGTCAAGAATGTAGAATAGACTATATAAGTGTTCATACTTTATATGATCATTTCTTCAGGAGTTACGATTATTCAGATTGTAGTATTAGAAGTGCTTTGCTTATTATGTCTGATTTATGGAAAATAATGGTGGCATCTGCACATCTTCTAGTCTTTGCAATCTCAATTAGTCTCTGTTTTTATACTAAGAAGGTGGAAGACGCTGAGAGGTATTTTTTTAAGTCTAAAACTTTGGTAAAATCTTTGTTAACGGCTGGTATTAATCATGGTCAACTACGTAAGTTTACCATGCTGGAATAAAGGACACAGAGGTATTTATGAAAAAGTCTTCAGTGCTGGCAAAACCACCAGGGAGCAACTTTTACCCTTACTTAACTTCGGTAGTTGGTTTCGTGATGGAACAGAAAAGGTTGTTTGTACAGCCATGAACATAATTAAAAATATAAAAATGCAGAAAAGGGAGCAGTGTCTCTCAACTCTTCGACCCTGTGTTGTGTAGTAGAGGCGAAAAGCCTCTCAGTAATATAACTCATTTGAGATGAAAAGCCATATTCTTAATTGCCACAAATGGAGTGCCTGTGGTTCAGTACAGAAGTATATCTATGCAAACAAGTATTCATTTACAAAATGAGTTTTTTCTCTCTCTTTAACGTAATTGTTTTTTTTCTTTTTTATTAATGAAGACATTCACCTGACAGTGACAAGCTGCCGAATAAAACTTTCATATTCATTTAAAATTCTCTCTCTCTCTCTCTCTCTCTCTCTCTCTCTCTCTCTCTCTCTCTCTCTCTCTCTCTCTCTCTCTCTCCTCTCTCTCTCTCTCTCTCCTCTCTCTCTCTCTCTCTCTATATATATATATATATATATATATATATATATATATATATATATATATATATATATATATATATATATATATATATATATATACTATCTATCTATCTATCTATCTATCTATCTATCTATCTATCTATCTATCTATCTATCTATCTATCTATCTATCTATCTATCTATCTATATATATATATATATATATATATATATATATATATATATATATATATATATATATATATATATATATATATATATATATATATATCCAATTCTACCTATACTTAGTTCACTTGGAGAACCACAAGACTATGCCTCAATAAATATATGCTCGTTACAAAACTTAAAAATATGAATAAATAAATATGTAACCACATAGAGAAGTGAATCAGTAAAGAAAGAAAGAAAACGAAATATAGCAAAACAAAATGAAAATGAGATGACATACTCTCTGAAGGAAATATAAAATAATATGAAATAAACGATCTTTCTCACTTGGAATAAAACAGTTGGAGTAAACGCAACCTCACTCCTCACACTGAAGACAACCAGTCCAATTGTATGAAATAAATGATATCTCTCTCGCTCCTTTTTTACCAGTCTCATCACAAGTTGGGATTCGAACTCACCCTATCGGCGCAATCCACGTGCACCCTACCGGTGTCGAGCACCCTTATAGCATCCTCGATGTCACCCTTGACCGCTGCTGCGTGGAGTCGCTGATCGAATCTCGTACACACCTAAAATAAAATAAAAATATACATATATAATTATCAATATGTTAATGAAGACGGTGAAAATGGAACTTAATGATAAGCATATAAGAGGGTACATGTATGTATGTTTACATAAAACACACACTGCGTATATATATATATATATATATATATATATATATATATATATATATATATATATATATATATATATATATATATATATATATATATATATATATATATATATATATATATATATATATATATATATATATATATATATATATATATATATTCGTTGATATCTTTAATGGGCTTTTCCTACCATATATATATATATATATATATATATATATATATATATATATATATATATATATATATATATATATATATATATATATATATTCGTTGATTTATTTAATGGGCTTTTCCTACCATATATATATATATATATATATATATATATATATATATATATATATATATATATATATATATATATATATATATATAAATATATATATATATATATATATATATATATATATATATATATATATATTCGTTAATTTCTTTAATGGGCTTTTTCTACCATACATATATATATATATATATATATATATATATATATATATATATATATATATATATATATATATATATATATATATATGAATCATTTTTTACCCCGACCGGGACTCGAACCTAGGACTTATAATTACTATTTGATAATTTCATGGCCCGAATGAGATTGGGAATTGAATTAAATGCTAAAATGAAGCCACGAGTGAGGTTGGGGAATCTGTAATATGGACATCGTGGCATTCAGTTAGAATGCGTTCATTCCTAAGTATAGCAGATATAAGCTATAAGGTTGGGTTCCTTTTAACCTTCTGTGGTGTAGTGGTAGCGCCTTGACTTAGTAATCATAAGTCCTAGGTTCGAGTCCCGGTCGGGGTAAAAAATGATTCATGTTTTCACATATGTAATGTGCTTATTTGATAATATATATATATATATATATATATATATATATATATATATATATATATATATATATATATATATATATATATATATATTCGTTAATTTCTTTAATGGGCTTTTTCTACCATATATATATATATATATATATATATATATATATATATATATATATATATATATATATATATATATATATATATATATATATATATATATATATGCCGTTGTCTCTCTAAATATAGAAATGGGTTCTCTTGATATTCATGAACCGTTTCTTTTAGAAATGCTTCATATGGTGATATATATATAATAATAATAATAATAATAATAATAATAATAATAATAATAATAATAATAATAATAATAATAATAATAATAATAATAATAATAATAATGATATTAATAACAACAACAACAATAATAATAATAATAATAAAAATAATAATAATGATAATAATAATAATAATAATAATAATAATAAAAATAATAAAAATAATAATAATAATAATAAAAAACAAGGAATTTTTGTCATAAAATGCTAACGTCTAATTCCTCCTAAATACCGTTAGAATTTGACAAGCTTAAGGTAAGAAAATCAGAGTTAGAGTCATAGATATTTCCTCAACGGGATTTTACCATTTTACAAATATTTTTCCAATTTACAACGACGAAAAGAAAGAAAGATTTTGTGTCTAAGACCTTGAAAATTGAATTAAAAATTATAATTGTTGCCTCAAAAATGTTATAAGAAAAAAAAAAGATAGACTGCCAGTGCATTACTGCATATGGTGACCAGCTGGTGCACTATAAACAAAAACTGTTCAAAATATACCCACGGCACAACCATCCTATATTACATCTGGTCGTGCATGATAAGCGTATAAAAAAATTCCAGTGTATTGGTTTAGCCCTTTACCGTTGCCCATTCCAACAAAAGGGATTTGAAGCACGTGGTGTCAGCACCTGGCCTGCACCAAAGGATAAGAGGCAAATAATAGGAACTGATAAAAAAAAGTATGGAGAGGAAAATATGTAAATAAGAGTGAAATAACTACAGAAAACAGTTTCGCAGAGGGCATACAAAGGTAG
>JAXCGZ010019176.1:0-52500 GCA_037179515.1 Halocaridina rubra
AGGGGTTCTTTGAGGAATCCTCTTCAGCCTTTCTGGACAGCGGTTGTTCCATACGTGATGGTTCCCTTTGCAGTTCGGGCACTTGGCAACTGTTGCTTCTTTTGCCTTGAATTTGTTAAGGTAGCGGTCGGTGGAGTGTTTCCCACTGCAGATTCCACATCTCTCTGGGAAATGGCAAGTATTTCTGTGGTGCCCAAATCTTTGACACCGGAAACATCTTAGGGGTTCTGGGGTGTAGTCTCTTATGTTGATCTTGCCCCAGATGCCGAGGTTTACTTGCGAAGGGGGTGGACCACAGATGTGGACCAGAACTTGCTTTGATGGGACGATTTGGCCCTCTATTTTGGAGGAGCAACGTGAGGCAGCCGTAATATATGTTTGCTTGGTCAGCAGGTCAACTGACCAAGCAACAGGGAAGTCAATGACGATGTATTTTCTTATTTTTTGTGCAGGGTTCATCTCTATCAAGTGAGGTGAGTTTAGGCTGCGGATCTTCTCTGCAGCTTCTGCTGAGGCTGGGTGGATAATGAAGTCACCCTGTACATTAGGCTTTATTTTGCAGCCATGTTCAGTGAGTTGGTCTTCCAACTCTCTGATAAGGTCATATGCCTCTTTGGTGGAAGGAGCCTCAACTTTGAACTTGGAAATGGGCTCTCTTTCAGTCTTTGGGGCTGGGGGGGGGACTGGGGCAGCAGCACTCTCATGGCTACTGCCAGAGGCCGTCCTTGGCCTCTTCTTTCCCGCAACCGTCCACCCCTCTTGAGGGGGGTCGAGTTCCATTCCCACCTCTGGGGTGGAAGCAGGAGAAGCGGCTGAGGCCATGACTAGCAACTAGTCATGGATATCACAGATTTCACTAGGTATATGTTATTTGCACTGTTTGTCAATTTTGATTAATACAATATAGGGGCCTTATGGCTGGATCACTTCACTTAATTGCAACACTACAACACTTAATCACTTAAACAGTCTTCTGTCTTTCTTCCCAATTCTCGTGGGAGAGGGAAGTGAAAACAGAGATTTTGCTCAGGACACAATAATGTGTGTTTAATTAAACAAAAGAACACAAAAGCACAAAAAAACAACAAAACAAGGCAATCTTTCTGTTTCTCTCTTTGGCTCTCGTGAGAGAGGAAGAAAAGAAAACAGATATACTTAGGTTATATTTCCTTGTGAAAACTTCCCCCTCAGGTCAGGGATGGAGTGGAGGAGGCGAAGTTCACTTTGCTGGTAGGAAGAGGCTTCAACTACCTATTACAAAAGATATAAAAACAATTAGAAGCCTGAACACTTTCTATATCCCTTTTCTTCCCAACTCTTATAAAAGAGAGAGAAGAGCAGGCAAAATTACTTGGAGTATATCACACACGCAGTCACTTGTTTTCACTAAAACACAATAATGTGTATTCAATTAAACAAAAGAACAAAAAAGCACAAAAAAACAACAAAACAAGGCGATCTTTTTGTCTCTCTCTTTGGCTCTCGTGAGAGAGGAAGAAAAGAAAACAGATATACTTAGGTTATATTTCCTTGTGGAAACTTCCACCTCAGACAGGGATGGAGTGGAGGAGGCGAAGTTCACTTCAAGGGTAGGAAGAGGCTTCAGCTACCTATCACAATAGATATAAAAACAAATTAGAAACCTGAACACTTTCTATTTTCCTTTTCTTCCCGACTCTTATAAAAGAGAGAGAAGAGCAGGCAAAATTATTTGGGGTATATCACACACACAGTCACTTGTTTTCACTAAAACAAAAATCGGGAACACAAAACAAAACAAATGCAGTCTTTGCTTCTTTTTCTGGCTCTCGTGAGAGAGGAGGAAAAGAGGACAGAGATACTTATGCAGGTCCTATCACTACTGAAGCTGGAACCAGACTGTTGTTGGGAGTTAATATGCTGTGATCACGGCTTCCCCTGTGCCAGGTAAGCTGCTGGGTGGAGTCGGCTTCTGCTATTGGCTGCTGGCAGAGTGCGAGAGGAGAGGTTCAACCGCTACTGGAGCTGGAACTGGACTGTGTGTCTAATATAGTATTATTCTTCTTTGATTATTGTTGGTCCCTAATGAGATTGGGATTTGAATAAAATGTGAAAACAAAGCCTCGAGAGAGCTTGGGAGAAACTGTGATATGAATAAAGAGGGATTCAGATAAAATGTATTCATTCCTAGTATAGCAGTTAAGGTGTAAAGTTGGTTTCTCTTTTAGACCTTCTGTGTTAATTGATAGCACCTTGGCACAAAATTGTGTCCTAGGTTCAAGTCCTGGTTGGGGTAAAAATGATTCACCTTTTCACATATGGTAAGGTGCTTCTACAATTATTGTTGGTCCGTAATGAGATTGGTATTTGAAAAAATTGCAAAAACGAAGCCACTAGTGAAGTTGGGAAAAACTGTAGTATGAACGAAAAGGCACTAAATAGAAAGCATTTATTCCTAGTTTAACAGTAAAGCTGTTAAGTTCGTTTCTCTTTTAGATCTTCTGTGGTGTTGTTTGTAGGGCGTTTCCATAATAATTATGAGTTTCTGGTTCAAGTCCATACTTGGGTAAATATGATTCATGTTTTCACAGATGGTAATGTGCATTTTATATTATTGTTTGTCCCTAATGAGATTGGGATTTGAATTAAATGCAAAAATAAAGCCACGACTGAGGTTATGAGAAGCTGCTATATGAACAAAAAGGCATTCAGATAGAATGCGTTCATTCCCAGTATAACAGTAAAGCTGTTAAGTTGGTTTCTCTTTTAGACCCTCTGTGGTGTTGATTGTAGGGCGTTTGCACAATAATTATGAGTCTTAGGTTCAAGTCCATCTTTGGGCGAATATGATTCATGTTTTCACAGATGGTAATGTGCATTTTTTACTATTGATTGTCCCTAATGATATTGGGATTTGAATTAAATGCAAAAATAAAGCCACGACTGAGGTTATGAGAAGCTGTTATATGAACAAAAAGGCATTCAGATAGAATGTGTTCATTCCTAGTATTGCAGTTGAGCTATTAAGTTGGCATCTCTTTTAAATCTTCTGTGGTGCTGTTTGTAGTGCTTTTGCACAATAATCATGAGTCCTAGGTTCAAGCCCTGGATAGGATAAAAATGGTTCATGTTTTAACATATGGTAATGTGCTTCTATGCTTACTGTCGGTCCCTAATTAGATTGGGAATTGAATTAAATACAAAAGCGAAGCCACGAGTAAGGTTGGGAGAAACTTTAATATGAATAAAAAGGGATTCGGATAAAATGCATTTATTCCTAGTACAGCAGTTAAGTGGTAAGGTTGGTTTCTCTGTAAGACTTTCTGTGGTGTAGTTGATAGAAAATTGGCCCAAAAATGTTGCCCTAGGTTCAAGTCCTGGTTGGGGTAAAAATTATTCACCTTTTCACATATGGTAAGGTGCTTCTTCAATTATTGTTGGTCCGTAATGAGATTGGTATTTGAAGATATTGCAAAGACGAAGCCACTAGTGATGTTGGAGGAAACTGCAATATGAACGAAAAGGCAATAGATAGAAAGCATTCATTCTAAATTAGATTGGGATTTGAATTAAATGAAAAAACGAAACCTCGAGTGAGGTTGGGAGAAACTTAAATACGAACAAAAAAGGCATTCAGATATTATGTGTTCATTCTTAGTATAGCAGTTAAGCTGTAAGAATGATTTCTCTTTTAAACCTTTTGTGGTGTAGTTGGTAGAGCTTTGGCGCAAAAATTACGTGTCCTAGGTTCAAGTCCTGGTTGAGGTAAAAATCATTCATGTTTTCACATATGGTAACGTTCTTCTTTGATTATTGATGGTTCCTAATGAGATTAGGATTTGAATAAAATGCGAACACGAAGCCACAAGTAATGTTGGGAGAAACTATAATATGAATAAAAGGTTACTCAGATAGAATGCGTTCATTCCTAGTATAGCAGTTAAGGTGTAAGATTGGTTTCTCTTTTAGAATTTCTGTGATGTAGTTCATAGTGCATTGGTACAATAATTATGTGTCGTAGGTTCATATCGTGTTGAGGAAAAAAAAGATTCATGTTTTCACATATGGCAATGTGCTTCTTTTATTAATGTTGGTCCATATTGAGACTGGGATTTGAATTAAAGGCGAAAACGAAGCCACAAGTGAGGTTGGGGGACACTGTAACATGGACAAAAAGGCATTCAGATTGAATGCGTTTATTCTTAGTATAGCAGTTAAGCTGTATGGTTGATTTCTCTTTTAAACTTTCTGTGGTGTAGTTGGCAGTGCCTTGGCATAATAATTATATCTCATAGACTCAAGTTGAATGCGTTCATTGTTGGTTTCTCTTTTAAACATTCTTTGGTGTAGTAGGTTGCGCCTTTGAACAATAATCGTGTCTTAGGCTCAAGTCCTGGTTTGGGTAAACATGATATCATGCTTTCCCATCTGGTCTTGTGGTTCTTTGATGATTGTTGGTCCCTAATGAGATTGGGATTTGAATTTAATAAGAAAACGAAGCCATGAATGAGGTTGGGTGAAACTTTAATATTGCAAAAAAAAAAGGCATTCAAATAGAATGCATTCAATCTTGGCATAGCAGTTAAGCTGTAAGGTTGGTTTCTCTTTTAGACTTTCTCTGGCGTCATTGGTAGCGCTTTGGCACAATAATTATGTGTCCTAGGTTCAAGTTTTAGTTGGGCTAAAAGTGACTCATGTTTTCACATATGTTAATGTGCTTCTTTGATTATAGTTTTTCCCTAATGAGATTGGAATTCAAATTATATGCGAAAACAAAGCCATGAGTGAGATTAGCAGAAACTGTAATATGAAAAACAGGCATTCAGATAGAATGCGTTCATTCTTAGTATTGCAGTTCAGCTGTTAAGGTGGTATCTCTTTTAGACCCTCTGTGGTGTTGATTGTAGGGCGTTTGCACAATAATTATGAGTCTTAGGTTCAAGTCCATCTTTGGGTGAATATGATTCATGTTTTCACAGATGGTAATTTGCATTCTTTACTATTGCTTGTCCCTAATGATATTGGGATTTGAATTAAATGCAAAAATAAAGCCACGACTGAGGTTATGAGAAGCTGTTATATGAACAAAAAGGCATTCAGATAGAATGCGTTCCTTCCTAGTATTGTAGTTAAGCTATTAAGTTGGCATCTCTTTTAAATCTTCTGTGGTGCTGTTTGTAGTGCTTTTGCACAATAATCATGAGTCCTAGGTTCAAGCCCTGGATAGGATAAAAATGGTTCATGTTTTAACATATGGTAATGTGCTTCTATGCTTACTGTCGGTCCCTAATTAGATTGGGAATTAAATTAAATGCAAAAGCGAAGTCACGAGTAAGGTTGGGAGAAACTTTAATATGAATAAAAAGGGATTCGGATAAAATGCATTCATTCCTAGTACAGCAGTTAAGTGGTAAGGTTGGTTTCTCTGTAAGACTTTCTGTGGTGTAGTTGATAGAAAATTGGCCCAAAAATGTTGCCCTAGGTTCAAGTCCTGGTTGGGGTAAAAATTATTCACCTTTTCACATATGGTAAGGTGCTTCTTCAATTATTGTTGGTCCGTAATGAGATTGGTATTTGAAGATATTGCAAAGACGAAGCCACTAGTGATGTTGGAGGAAACTGCAATATGAACGAAAAGGCAATAGATAGAAAGCATTCATTCTAAATTAGATTGGGATTTGAATTAAATGAAAAAACGAAACCTCGAGTGAGGTTGGGAGAAACTTAAATACGAACAAAAAAGGCATTCAGATATTATGTGTTCATTCTTAGTATAGCAGTTAAGCTGTAAGAATGATTTCTCTTTTAAACCTTTTGTGGTGTAGTTGGTAGAGCTTTGGCGCAAAAATTACGTGTCCTAGGTTCAAGTCCTGGTTGAGGTAAAAATCATTCATGTTTTCACATATGGTAATGTTCTTCTTTGATTATTGATGGTTCCTAATGAGATTAGGATTTGAATAAAATGCGAACACGAAGCCACAAGTAATGTTGGGAGAAACTATAATATGAATAAAAGGTCATTCAGATAGAATGTGTTCATTCCTAGTATAGCAGTTAAGGTGTAAGATTGGTTTCTCTTTTAGAATTTCTGTGATGTAGTTCATAGTGCATTGGTACAATAATTATGTGTCGTAGGTTCATGTCGTGTTGAGGAAAAAAAAGATTCATGTTTTCACATATGGCAATGTGCTTCTTTTATTAATGTTGGTCCATATTGAGACTGGGATTTGAATTAAAGGCGAAAACGAAGCCACAAGTGAGGTTGGGGGACACTGTAACATGGACAAAAAGGCATTCAGATTGAATGCGTTCATTCTTAGTATAGCAGTTAAGCTGTATGGTTGATTTCTCTTTTAAACTTTCTGTGGTGTAGTTGGTAGTGCCTTGGCATAATAATTATATCTCATAGACTCAAGTTGAATGCGTTCATTGTTGGTTTCTCTTTTAAACATTCTTTGGTGTAGTACGTTGCGCCTTTGAACAATAATCGTGTCTTAGGCTCAAGTCCTGGTTTGGGTAAAAACGATTCATGCTTTCCCATATGGTCTTGTGGTTCTTTGATGATTGTTGTTCCCTAATGAGATTGGGATTTGAATTTAATACGAAAACGAAGCCATGAATGAGGTTGGGTGAAACTTTAATATTGCAAAAAAAAGGCATTCATATAGAATGCATAGCAGTTAAGCTGTAAGGTTGGTTTCTCTTTTAGACTTTCTCTGGCGTCATTGGTAGCGCTTTGGCACAATAATTATGTGTCCTAGGTTCAAGTTTTAGTTGGGCTAAAAGTGATTCATGTTTTCACATATGTTAATGTGCTTCTTTGATTATAGTTTTTCCCTAATGAGATTGGAATTCAAATTATATGCGAAAACGAAGCCATGAGTGAGATTAGCAGAAACTGTAATATGAAAAACAGGCATTCAGATAGAATGCGTTCATTCTTAGTATTGCAGTTAAGCTGTTAAGGTGGTATCTCTTTTAGACCTTCTGTGATGTAGTTGGTAGCGCTTTAGACAAAAATTATGAGTCCCATCTTCAAGTCCTACTTGGGATAAAAATTATTAATTTTATTCACATATGGTAATGGGCTTCTTTGATTATTTTCTGTCCCTAATGAGATTGCGATTTGAATTGAATGCAAAAACGAAGCCATGAATGAGGTTGGGAGAAGCTATATATATGAACAAAAAGGTATTCTGATATAGTGCGTTCATTCTAAGTATAGCGTTAAAGGTGTTAAGTTCGTTTCTCTCTTAGACCCTCGGTGGTGTAGTTGTTTGCCTCTTGGCACAATAATTATGTGTCATAAGTTAAAGTCCTTGTTAGGGTAAAAATTATTCATGTTTTCACATATGGTATTGTGCTACTTTAAATATTGCTGGTCCGTAATGAGATTGAGATTTTAATTAAATGCAAAATCGAAACCACGAGTGAGGTTAAGAGAAACTGCAATATGAAAAAAAAGCCATTAAAGTAGAATATGTTTATTCCTAGTATAGCAGTTCAGCTGTTGAATTAGTTTCTCATTTAGACCGCGTGTGGTGTAGTTGGTAGAGTTTTGGCAAAATAATTATGTGTCCTAGGTTCAAGTCCTGGTTGAGGTAAAAATCATTCATGTTTTCACATATGGAAATGTTCTTCTTTGATTATTGTTGGTTCCTAATGAGATTAGGATTTGAATAAAATGTGAAAACGAAGCCACAAGTGAGGTTGGGAGAAACTATAATATGAATAAAAAGTCATTCAGATAGAATGCGTTCATTCCTAGTATAGCAGTATAAGGTGTAAAGTTGGTTTCTCTTTTAGAATTTCTGTGATGTAGTTCATAGTGCATTGGTACAATAATTATGCATCGCAGGTTCATGTCGTGGTTGAGGAAAAAATGACTCATGTTTTCACATATGGTAATGTGCTTCTTTTATTAATATTGGTCCATATTGAGACTGGGATTTAAATTAAAGGCGAAAACGAAGCCACGAGTGAGGTTGGGAGAAACTGTAACATGGACAATAAGGCATTCTGATTGAATGCATTCATTCTTAGCATAGCAGTTAAACTGTAAGGTTGATTTTTCTTTTAAACCTTTTGTGGTGTAGTTGATAGCGCCTTGGTGCAATAATTATGTATCCTAGGTTCAAGTCCTGGTTGAGGTAAAAATTATTCATGCTTTCACAAATGGTAAAGAGCTTCTTTGGTTATTGTTGGTTCCTAATGAGATTGGGATTTGAATTAAATGAGAAAACGAAGCCACAAGTGATTTTGGGAGAAACTGTAAGGTTGGTTTCTCTTTTAAACCTTCTGTGATGTAGTTAGTAGCGCCTTTGCACAATAATTATGTCTCCTAGGCTCAAGTCCTGGTTTGGGTAAAAATGATTCATGTTTTCAAATATGGTAATATGCTTCTTTGATTACTGTTTGTCCCTAATGAGATTAGAATTTGAATTAAATGCGAAAACGAAGTCACGAGTAAGATTGGGAGAAAATGTAAAATGAATAAAAAGACATTCAGATATAACAAACAAACAAACATTTATTTCCATTTTGTACAATGGTTATTCAACATTAATAGTAACTTATAAGTAGACATGTAATTAAACTAATAAATAAGAGGGTTAGACATATAGTTAAATTAAATGTAGCTTTCATAGAAAATAATAATGCTGTAATAAAAATGTTAACAATAATGTTAATAATAAAGTAGTAAGTATGCCACTAGATACAGGATCGTTATTATCGGCATCATTTCCATATTTGTTTCCTTACAATGAGAATAATTAG
This sequence comes from Halocaridina rubra, assembly GCA_037179515.1. NCBI lineage: Eukaryota > Metazoa > Arthropoda > Malacostraca > Decapoda > Atyidae > Halocaridina > Halocaridina rubra. Next base: position 8,758 of record JAXCGZ010019176.1, read on the forward strand.
TTCTTAATGAGCAGCAACTATTTGTCCAAAAGAAAACTATATAGTTTGCCTTTGAAAGCTGTGAAGGAGGATGCATTTTTAAGATGCTCTGGAATATTATTCCAGAGTGTTGGCTCTTTGATAGTGATCATCTTTGAACCTGCTTCTGTGTTTGTTCTGTGAATAAAGAGCTCACTGCTCTGTCTTGTGTTGGTTCCCCTTATATCCCTGACTGTTTTTAAATCAAATAGCCAGCTAGGATAATGATGGTCCAAAATTTTGAATACAAAAACATAAATAGCATAAGCGACCTTATTTTCTGCCCGCAGCCACCCAAGTTTATTGAAAGCTGGTGTGATGTGGTCATATTTTCTTATTCCTCCCAGGGCAACTCGAGCTGCAAAATTAATAAGCTTCTGTATTCTGTTTATCTGAGTCTTAGTGGTAGCTCCCAAAACAGTTGTGCAGTAATTAATGTGACTTAGGGCTAGAGATTCAACAACAGTTATTCGAGTGGTAGTCTCAAAATTGTCTTTTATACGTGATAAGTACATTAATGTTCCTGTAACCTTTTTGCATACTTTATCTATGTGGGAATCAAACAACATGTGGTTATCGAAGTGAATTCCTAGGTTTTTGACTGTTTTGCTAGGTGTGATAATATTGTCGCAAAAATTAATTGTTGTGTTTTCTGGAATTTGTGCTATATGGAACCTTGAACCAATAAATATGCACTGTGTTTTACTTTCGTTAATTAACAGCCCAATTTCTTGAAAATAGGTTTTAATTTTTGACAGAGTGTTTTCTGCTCTTAAAGTTAGCTCTGGGAGATTATTAATATCACCACTAAGGAGTAGTTGAGTGTCATCTGCATATTGTACGACTAGACAGTCAGAAATGAAAGAAGATAGATCATTTACGTAAATGGAGAAGAGGATAGGACCAAGTACTGCTCCCTGTGGAACACCAAATGATACATTTTTTGGCACAGAGATAATGTTGTTAAGACGTATGGACTGTTTACGATTAGATAGATACTCGCTAAACCAGCTTGGATCAATATTTAAGTTAATACATTTACTTAAAGGAATTTCATGGTTTACACTGTCGAAGGCTTTTGATAAGTCTAATAAAATTAGCAAAGATATTTTTTTCATATCTATATTATTATATATACTATTCGTAACTTTAAGCAATGCAGTTTCCGTCGAGAGTTTTGGTCTGAAACCATGTTGGCTAATCGTTAGTAGTCTATTTGATTCTAAATATGACATAAGTTGGCATGCAACAATTTTTTCTAATATTCTAGAGAAAATGGGTAGCAGGGAAATGGGACGATAGTTTGTCACATCTTCTCTGTCCCCCCTTTTATGCAGAGGTATTACATGTGATATTTTCCAAGAGTCAGGAAACTTTTTAGTAACAATGGAAGTGTTCATAATAGTTAGAATATAGGATGCAATCATGGGTAGAGCATCTTTGATGAACTGAAATGGTATACCATCTGAACCATAAGAGCCAGAGTTTCTTTGGCTCTTTATGGTAAGAATTAGGGTAGCACAATCTATAGGATTTATCTTGAAGTACTCTCTTGTGTTTTCATTGGAAGAATTGTCATTTAAGCAATTACTCATATTCACTGAGTTGATGTTTTCTTGAGTTTTTTTCATATGTATTTTTGCCAACGTTAGCAAAATAGTTATTAAAGTTATCTGCTTTGTCTTTCAACTCCGTAATATTTTCATAACTTTCTGAGGTACTCTTTCCATTTGGTATCATGCTTCTTATCACTTTCCATGTTGCTGCTGTATCATGTCTAGAGTCATTAAATTGTTTTTTGTAAAAGTCTTTTTTACTTACACTGATGAGAGATCTGACACGTTTCTTTTCTGTTTTATAACGTTCTCGGAGAGTCATATCATATCTATTCATTTTTAGCTCTTTTTGTATTTGATTTCTGATTTGCATTGCCTCTTTGATGTCATTAGTTAGCCAGGGGGCTGAGGGGCGGGTTATTTTTCTTGTTACAATGGGTGCACAACTATCTAAGCATTCAAGGAAGACTTTTGCTAAAATTTCAACCTGCAAATCGACGTTATCTGTGTATTTAATTCTATTAAGTGCATTTGTGTTGTTGATTAATGTTTCACAAAAGATATCAGGGGAGTAATTTTTTAGACACCGGAATGTCTTGAAGAGAGGCTTCCTTTTCGGCTTGTTTATGTTTAGCATAGCAATGTTCAGCTCGTGGTCTGCAATTGGGCAGGGAACTACGTCCCAAGAGAGTATACTTTCCACTTTATTTGTTATTATCAGATCTATAAGAGTCCTAGAATTAGGGGTTATGCGGGTCGGTTTTGTCACTATTTGTGTTAACTTCACAGTGTTGATCACCCTTTTCATTTTGTTATCTGCTGAGAGCAAGTCATCATTAAAATCACCAAGTATGTATATGGGTTTATGACGCACACAGATATTTCTGAATGTTTCTAGCAGATGAGTGAATGAACTGGTAGGTGCTTTAGGGTGACGGTAAACACACCCTACAATGAAAGATGGAAGTTTCTGATACTGCACAGTGATCCATAAATCTTCGAGCTCCTCAGCTTTTTCTAAACCTGTGGTTATTTCTGATGCACTAAGATAATTTCTAACATAAATACAAACCCCACCCCCTCGGCCATGGTCATTGCGAAATATTTATTTTCAGTTGTAGGAGGAAGCCAAGTTTCACTTACACAGAGAATGTCTATGTTGTAGTCTTTTGTTAGCATTATTATTTCCTCAAAATGAGCGAGCAGGGACTGAGCGTTCACATGTACTAATGTTACATTCTTACCATGTTTCATTGGGGTGGTATCCATAGTCATAGTTGTAGTTTCGACTGTGTGATTCTGCTGGGAATTCATTATTGTGGTGTGTTCTGGGGTTAGCCCATGGATCCTGGTGTCTGTACCTGCCGTTGGATGTGTAACGCTGGTTTGAGTACGTGCCGTGGTATGATCGGGCCTTCCCAAAGTTTGTATGCCTAGGTGAGTGTCTAGGGTTGTAAGAGCCATCACTCCAGGAGAAGTCTCTTGTGCGTGGACGGCGATAAGAGAGGTTTGTATCGTGTCTCTTTCTGTAGTCTCGTGTATAGGGGATTGTTTCATTAGCTCTTTGCTGTTTATTTTGGTATGACTGTAGTTTGGGATATTTTGTAGAATACCCAGGTTGTGTCCATTGTTTGCCCCCACGAAATGGCTGGACAATTGTGCCTGTAGGCCATTGCTTCAGTTTGTAAGGCACATATTCAAATCCTTTCGATATCGTTATTGCGAAGGAAACCCAGTTTGGTTTGCGAGAAAGCTCCTTAATCAAGACTTCTTCAGAAGGAATGCCTTGATTTGTCAATGTATTACGTATCTCTCTCTCAAAGGGGTTGCCAGGAATGCGAATATATATTTGAGCTGTAACCCTTGCACTTGCATTATTGGGCAACCGTGGCTGTGGTGGAGAGGACTTCGATGGAATGTTCTTCATTATTTTGCAGCCTATTGCTGGGTTGGTTATTTGTGCTGGAAGGTGTAATTTGGTTGTCCTGGTTAGTGATAGTTGCTGTGTTGTTAGGAGTAGTAGAGATTGACTCTATATCTTCTTCGCTGTTTTGCAACTCTTTACCAGGTTGGTTGTTTTTGCTGGGAAGAATCTTGTTCTGGTTAGTGCCTGTTGTTGTATTGTTAGGAGTAGTGGGGAAGGACGCTGTTGTTTTATCACTATTTAGTAACCTGTTACTGATTTGATTATTTATGCTAGATGGTGTATCCAGGTTGTCTTGATGACTATCACTTTTATCTGGATCTACCTCTTCTTCACTACCACTGTCACATTCGTCTCTCAATGCACTGAAGGAATTGTGAGTAGAGACAGAAAACCTAGTTTGCAAAACCTGAGGGTTGTTGATAGAAGGGACATCATCGTTGTTAGGTGACAGCACTGAACTGAGAGGTGGAGATGTTTCTGATAGGAGTTTCAGCCTAAAAGTATCTCTTTTAAGTAGGACAATGTCAGATTCTAGCAAACCCACCTGTGCTGTAAGGCTTTCACCTTTTCAGCATCTGCTTCCAAAATTTTCACCTAATCTGCAAGACTTTCTATCATTCGGTGTAGGTCTCCTAGGTCGTGTGTTTTTTTAGACTCTATGGATTTTACAACCGAAGTTTGAGGTTGAAAGAGTTTGTCAAGTTCACCGTTCATTGAGATATTCAGGACACTTGCGCTAAAAGTTATTATGTTTGTAATTATGTCTCTTTTAACTCGTTTTTTTATGATGTGTTTACCACTGTATTGGGGAAAGAGTTCCACTACAGCAGTTAAGTTGTAAGGTTGGTTTAACTTTTAGACATTCTGTGGTGTAGTAGTACCGCGTTGGCACAATAATTATGTTTCCAAGGTTCAAGTTCTCGTTGGGGTATAAATGATTCATGTTTTTACATATGGTAATATGCTTCTTTAATTATCGTTGGTCCTTAATGATATTGAGATTTGAAGTAAATTCGAAAACGAAGCCACGAGTGAGGTTGGGAGAAACTGTAATATGAACAAAAAGGCATTCAGGTATATGCGTTCATTCCTAGTATAACAGTCAAGTTGTAAGGTTGTTTTCCCTTTTAGACCTTATGTGGTGTAGTTGGTTGCGCCTTGGCACAATAATTATATATCCTATGTAAAAGTCGTGCTTTGGGTAAATATGATTCATATTTTAACATATGGTAATTTGCTTCTCTGATTACTTTTGAACCTATTGAGATTGGGATTTGAATTGAATGCAAAAACAAAGAATCGAGTGAGGTTGGGAGAAACAATAATGTGAACAAAAAGGCATTCACATAGAATGCGGTCATTCCTATTATAGCTGTTAAGGTGTATGGTTGGTTTCCCTTATAGACCTTCCTTGATGTAGTTGGTGGCGTTTTGATACAATACTCATGTGTTCTAGGTTCAAGTCCTTCTTGGGGTAAAAATGGTTCATGTTTTCATATATGGTAATGGGTTTCTTTGATTATTGCTGGTCCCTAATGAGATTGGTATTTGAAATTAATGTGAAAACGAAGCCACGAGTGAGGTCGGGAGAAACTGTAATATGAACTAAGAGACATTCAGAGATATTGCATTCATTCTGGGCATAGTAGTTAAGATGTAAGTTTCATTTCTCTCTTAGACCTTCTGTGGTTGGTTGGTGGCGCCTTAGCACAATAATTATGTGTCCTAGGTTGCGGTAAATTTTTTTTTTCACATATGGTAATTTACTTCTTTGATTATTGTTGGTCCATTATGAGCTTGGGATTTGAATTAAATGCGAAAATGAAACCACAAGTGAGGTTAGGAGAAACTGTAATATGAGGAAAAAGGCATTCAGATAGAAGGTGCGTATACCTAGTATAGCAGTTAGGCTGCTAAATTGGTTTCTCTTTGAGACCTTTTGTGGTGTAGTATGTAGCTCTTTGGCACAGTAATTTTGTTATTGGATTTGAATTAAATGTGAAAACGAAGCCACGAGTGAGGTCGGGAGAAACTGTAATATTAACAAAAAGGCATTCAGATAGTATGTGTTCATTAACAGTATAACATCTAAGTTAAAAGGTTGAGTTCTATTTTAGACCTTATGTGCTGAAGTTGATAGCACCTTGGCACAATAGTTATGCATTCTAGGTTTTAAGCCTGGTTTGGGTAAAAACGGCCCATGTTTTCATATATGATAATCTGCTTCTTTGATGACTGTTGGTCCTTAATCAGGTTGGGATTTGAATTAAATGCAAAAACAAAGAAACGAGTGAAATTGGGAGAACTGTAATATGAGCAAAAAGGCAGTCATATAGAATGCATTCATTCCTAGTAAAGTAGTAAGCTATAAGGTTGGTTTCTCTTTTAGACCTTATGTGGTGTAGTTGGCAGCACTTTGGTACAATAATTACGTGTCCTAGATTCAAGTAATCTTTGGCGTAAAAAGTATTCATGTTTTCTCATATGGTAATGTGCTTCTTTAATTATTGTTAGTCCGTGATGAGATTGGGAATTTGAATAAATGTGAAAACGAAGCCATGCGTGAGGTTATAAGAAACTGTAATATGAGTAAAGAGGGATTCAGATAGAATATGCTCATTCCTAGTATAAGAGCTAAGCTGTAAGGTTGGTTTCTCTTTCAGACCTTCTGTTCACAATAATTATGTGTCCTATGTTCAAGTCCTGGTTGGGGTAAAATTTTTTCATGTTTTCACATTTGGTAATGAGCTTCTTTGATTATTGTTGGTCACTAATGAGACTGAGATTTTAATTAAATGCGAAAATGAAGCCACGAGTTAGATGGGAGAAATTGTAATTTGAACGAAAAGGCATTTAGAGAGAATGCATTCACTTCTTATATAACAATTGAGCTATGAGGTTGGATTTTCTTTTAGACCTTATGTGGTGTAGTGGGTAGCACCTTGACACAATAAGTATGTGTTCTAGGTTCAAGTCCTTGTTTTGGGTAATAATGATTCTTGTTTTCACATATGGTTATGTGCTTCATTGATTATCGTTGGTACCTATTGAGATTGGGATTTGAATTAAATGCAAAAACGAAGCCACGAGTAATGTTGGGAGAAACTGTAATATGAAAAAAAAGGCATTCAGATGGAATGCGGTCATTCCTAGAATAGCAGTTAAGCTGTAAGGTTGGTTTCTCTTATAGGCCTTCTCTTGTGTAGTTGATAGTGCCTTCGCACAATAATTATATGTTTCAGGTTAAAGTCCTGGTTGAGATAAAAATGATTCAAGTTTTCACATATAGTAATGTGCTTCTTTGATTATTGTAGGTCCCTAATGAGATTGAGATTTGAATTAATTGTGAAGACGAAGCAACGAGTGGGGTTGGGAGAAACTAATATGAACAAAAAGGAATTCCCATAGAATGCGCTCATTTTTAGTTGGTTTCTCCTTTAGATCTTCTATGGTGGAGCTAGGAATGCCTTGGCACAATAATTATGTGTCCTAGGTTCAAGTGCTGGTTGGAGTAAAAATAAATAAAGTTTTCACATATCGTAATGTGCTTCTTTGATTATTGTTGGTCCTTAATGAGATAGGGATTTGAACTAAATGCAAAAACGAAACCAATGGTGAGGCTGTAAGGTTAGTTTCTCTTTTAGACCTTTTGTGATGTACTTCGTAGCGCATTGGTGCAATAATTTTGTGTCCTAGGTGCATGTCCTGCTTAAGTTAAAAATAATCCGTGTCTTCACATATGGTTTTGTGCTTCTTCAATTATTAGATGGTCCGTAATGAGATTGGGATTTGAATTAAATGTGAAAACGAAGCCACAAGTGAAGTTGGGAGAAATAGTAATATGAACAAAAAGGCATTCACATAGAATGCATTCATATCTAGTATAACAGTTAGGCAGTAATGTTGGTTTCTCTTTTAGAGCTTCTGCGGTGTAGTTGGTAGCACCTTGGCACAACAATTGAGTGTTTTACATTCAAATCCTGGTTTGGGTAAAATTGACTCATGTTTTCACATATGGTAATATGCTTCTTTGATTATTTTTTGTCCATAATGAAATTGTGATTTCAAATAAATGTGAAAACGAAGCCACAAGTGAGGTTAGAAGAAACTTAAATATGAACAATATGGCATTCAAATACAATGCGTTCATTTCTAGTATAGCAGTTAAGCTATTAAGATGGTTTTTCTTTTATACCTTCTGTGTTGTAGTTAGTAACACTTTGGCACAATAATTATGTGTCCTAGGCCCAAGTCCTGGTATGGTTAAAAATGATTCATATTTTCAAATATGGTAATGGGCTTCTTTGATTATTGTTGAGTCGCAATGAGATTGGATTTGAATTAAATGCGAATATGAAGCCACGAGTGAAGTTGGGAGAAACTGTAATATTAGCTAAAAGGCATTCAGATAGAATGGGTTCATTCCTAGTATAACAGCTAAGTTGTGAGATTGGGTTCTCTTTTAGACCTTATGTGGTGTACTTGATAGCACCTTGACACAATAATTATGCGTTTTAGGTTGAAGTCGTGGTTTGGGTAAGAATGATCCATGTTTTCATACATGATAATTTGCTTTTTAGATGACTGTTGGTCCCTATTGAATTTGGGATTTGATTTAAATGCGAGAACGAAGCCATGAGTGAGGTTGAGAAAAACTGTAAGATGAACAAAAAGGCATTCATATAGTATGCATTCATTGCTAGTATAGTAGAAAACTATAAGGTTAGTTTCTATTTTACACCTTCTGTGGTGTAGTTGGTAGCACTTTGGTACAATACTTATGTGTCCTAGGTTCAAGTCCTTGTTGGGGTAAACACTATTCATGTTTTCACATATGGTAAAGGGCTTCTTTGATTTTTGTTCGTCTCTAATGAGACTGGGATTTGAGTTAATGCGAAAATGAAACCACGACAGAGGTTGGGTGAAACTGTAATATGAACAAAAGGTATTCAGATAGAATGCGTTTATTTCTAGTATAGCAGTTGAACGGTAAGGTTGTTTTCTATTTTGCACCATTTGTGGTGTAGTTGGAAGCGCCTTGGCACAATAATTATATGTCTTAGGTACGAGTCCGAGTTTGGGTAAAAAGGTTCATGTTTTCACATATGGGAATGTGCTTGTTTGATTATAGTTGGTCGTTAAGAGATTGGGATTTGAATTAAATGTGAAAACGAAGCCACGAATGAGGTTGAGAGAAACTGTAATATGAACAAGCACACATTCATATAGATGTGTTTACTCTAAGCATAGCAGTTAAGGTATTAAGTTGGTTTCTCATTTAGACACTCTGTAGTATAGTTGGCTGTGCATTTGCAAAATAATTATGTGTCCTATGTTCAAGTCCTGATTGGGGTAAAAATGATTCATGTTTTCACATATGGTAATGTGTTTCTTTGAGTATTGTTGGTTCCTAATGAGATTGGGATCTGAATTAAATGCGAAAACGAAACCACAAGTGAAGTTGGTTGAAGCTTTAATATGAACCAAAAGGCATTCAGATAGAATGCGTTCATTCCTAGCAGAGCAGTTAAACTGTAAGGTTGGTTTCTCCATTAGACCTTTTGTGATGTAGTTCATAGTGCATTAGTACAATAATTATGTGTCCTAGGTTTATGTATTGGTTGAATAAATATTTTTTCTTGTTTTCACATATTGTAATGTGCTTCTTATGTTATTGTTGATCCGTAATGAGACTGGGATGTGAATCAAATGTGAAAACGAAGCCATTAGTGAGGTTGGGAAAAACTGTAATATGAACAAAAAGGCATTCGCATAGAATGCATTCATATCCAGTATAACAGTTAGTTTGTAATGTTGGTTTCTCTTTTAGACCTACTGTGGTGTAGTTGGTAGCACCTTGGCACAACAATTATGTGTTCTACGTTCAAGTCCTGGTTTGGGTGAAAACGATCATGTTTTCATATATGGTAAAGTGCTTCTTTGATGACTGTTGACCTTTAATGAGATTGGGATTTGAATTAAATGCAAAAATGAAGTAAGAAGTTAGGTTGGGAGAAGCTGGAATGGGAGCAAAAAGTCATTTATATAAAATGCGTTCATTATTAGTATAGTAGTTAAACTATAAGGCTGGTTTCTCTTTTAAACATTCTGTTGAGTATTTGGTAGCTCTTTGGTTCAATAATTATGTGTACTAGGTTCAAGTCCTTGTTTGAGTAAAAATGAGTTATTTTTTCACATACAGTAATGTGCTTCATCGATTATTGTTGGTCCTTAATGAGATTGGGATTTGAATTAAATGTAAATACGAAGCCACGAGTGAGGCCGGGAGAAACTGTAATATGAACTAATAGGTATTCAGATAGAATGCGTTCATTCCTAGGATAACAGTAAAGCTGTATGGTTGGTTTCCCTTTTAGACCTTATGTGGTGTAGTTGGTAGCACCTTGGTACAATAATTATATGTCCTAGGATCATGTTAAGGTTGGGGTAAAAATAATTCTTGTTTCCACATCTGATGATGTGCTTCTTTTGTTTTTGTTGGTCCATAATATGATTGGGATTTGAATTAAATGCAAAAGCAAAGCCATGTGTGAGGTTGGGAGAAACTCTTATATGAAAAAAAGGCATTGAGATATAGTGCCTTCATCCCTAGTATAGCAGTTAAGCTGTAAGGTTTTTTACACTTTTAGACCTTCTGTGGTGTAGTTGGCAGGGCTTTGGAACAATAAATATGTGTGCTAGGTTCATGTCCTGGTTGGGGTAAAAATGATTAATGTTTTCACATATGCTAATATGCTTCTTTGATCATTGTTGGTCCCTAATGAGCTTGGAATTTGACTACAATGCGAAAACGGAACCACGAGGAATATTGAGAGAAACTCTAATATGAACAAAAAGTCATTCAGATAAAATGTGTTCATTAGATGGTTTCTCTTTTAGGCCTTCTCTGGTGTAGTTGATTATATGTTTTAGGTTAAAGTCATAGTTGAGGTGAAAATGATTCATGTTTTCACATATGGTAATATTCTTCTTTGATAATTTAAGATTGGGATTTGAATTAAGTGTGAAAACGAAACCATAAATGAGGTTGGAAGAAATTTTACAATTAACAAAAAGGCATTCAGAAAGAATGCGTTCTCTCCTGTTAAAGCAGTTAAGCTGTTAAGATGGTTTCTCTTTTAGACCCTCTGTGGTGTAGTTGGTTGCACCTTGGCACGATAATTACATGTGATAAGTTCAAGTCCTTTTTGGGGATAAAAGGACTTATGTTTTCAAATATGGTAAGGTGCCTCTTTGATTATTGTTGGTCCATAATGAGACTGGGACTTGAATTAAATGCAAAATCGAAGCTACGAGGAAGATTGAGAAAACCTTTACTATGAACGAAAAGGCATTCAGATAGAATGTGTACATTCCTAGTACAGCATATAAGCTGAAAAGTTGGTTTCTCATTTAGACCTTCTTTGGTGTAGTTGGTAGCACCATGGCACAATTATTTTGTGTTCTAGGTTCAAGTCCTTGTTTGAGTAAAAATGATTCATGTTGTCACAGATGGTAATGTGCTTCTTTGATTATTGTTAGTCCCTAATGAGTTTGTGATATGAAATGAATACGAAAACGAAGCCACGAGTGAGATTGGGAGAAACTGAAATATAAATAAAAAGGCATTCAGATAGTATTGTTCATTCCTAGTATAGCAGTTAAGCAGGAATTGTTGGGTTTCCTCTTAGACCTTATTTGGTGTACTTGGTATCACCTTAGCACAATAATTATGTGTTCTGTATTCAAGTCCTTATTTGGGTAAAAAGGATTCATGTTATCACACATGGTAATGTGCTTCTTTGATTATGGATAGTACCTAATGAGATCGGGATTTGAATTAAATGCAAAAACGAGGCCCCGAGTGAGATTAGGAGAAACTGTGATATGAACAAAAAGGCATTCAGATAGATTGCGTTCATTCCTAGAATAATAGTTAAGCTGCATGGTTGGTTGCTCTTTTAGACCATCTGTGGTGTAGTTTGTAGTCCCTTGGCACAAAACTTGTGCCTTAGGTTCAATTCCTGATTGGGTAAAAATGAATCATGTTTTCACATTTGGAAATGTGCTTCTTTGATTATCTTTGTTCCCTAAATAGATTGGGATTTGCATTTAATGCAAAAACGAAGCCATGAGTGAGGTTAGGAGAAACAGTAATATCAACAAAAACGGCATTCAGATAGAGTGCGTTCATTCCTAGTATAGCAGTTAAGCTGTAAGGTTGGTTCTCTTTAAGAGCTTCTATTTTGTAGTTGGTAGTGCCTTGGCATAATAATTGTGTCCTATGTTCAAGTCCTCGTTGAGGTAAAAATTAATCATTTTTTCACATATGGTAATGTGTTTCTTTGATTATTGTTGGTCCTTAATGAGATTTGGATTTTAATTAAAAACGAAAATAAAGCCATGTGTGAAGTTGGGAGAAACTGTAATGTAAACAAAAAGGCATTCAGATAGAATGCCTCTATTCCTAATATAGCAGTTAAGTTTTAAGGTTAGTTTCTCTTTTAGGCCTTCTTTAGCATAGTTGGTAGTGCCTTGGCACAATAAATATATGTAGTAGGTTTAAGTCCTGGTTGAGGTAAAAATGATTCATGTTCTCACATATGGTAATGTGCTTCTTTCAATATTATTGGTCCCTAACGTAATTGGGATCTGAATTAAATGTGAATACGAAGCCAAGAGTGAGGTTCATGGAAGCTGTAATATGAACAAAAAGGCATTCAGATAGAATGCATTTTTTCCTAGTATAGCAGTTAAGCTGTATGGTTGGTTTCTCTTTTAGACGTTTTGTGGTGTTGTTGGTATCGCAATGGCACAAAAATCATGTTTCCTACGTTCAAGTCCAGGTTGGGGTAAAAACATTTAGTAATATTTCACATATAGTAATATTCTTCTTTGATTATTGTTGGTATCTAATGACATTGGGATTTCAATAAATTGCAAAAACGAAGCCACGAGTGAGCTTGGGAGAAACTGTGATATGGATAAAAAGGGATTCAGATAAAATGCATTCATTCCTAGTACAGCAGATAAGGTGTAAGGTTGGTTTCTCTTTAGACCCTCTGTGGTATAGTTGGTAGCATCTTATATCGAAAATTGTGTCCTACGTTCAAGTCCTGGTTGGGGTAAAAACTATTCACATTTTAACATATGGTAAGGTGTTTCTTCAATTACTGTTGGCCCGTAATGAGATTGGTATTTGAAGAAAATGCAAAACCGAAGCCACTAGTGAAGTTGGGAGAAACTGTAATATGAACGAAAAGGCATTCAGATAGAAAGCATTCATTCCTAATATAACAGTAAAGCTGTTAAGTTCGTTTCTCTTTTAGACATTCTTTTGTGTTGTTTGTAGGGCCTTGGCACAATAATTATGAGTCCTAGGTTAAAGTCCTTCTTTGGGCAAATATGATTCATGTTTTCACAAATGGTAATGGGCATTTTTTTTTATTATTGTTTGTCGCTAATGAGATTGGGATTTGAATTAAATGCAAAAATGAATAAACGACTGAGGTTGGGAGAAGCTATTATATGAACAAAAAGGCATTTAGATAGAATGCATTCATTCCAAGTATTGCAGTTAAGTTATTAAGTTGGTATCTCTTTTAGACCTTTTGTGGTATTGTTTGTAGCGCTTTGTCACAATAATTTTGAGTGCTAGGTTCAAGTCCTAGATAGGGTAAAATTGATTCATGTTTTCACATATGGTTTAGTGCTTCTATGATTATTGTTGGTCACTAACTAGATTGGAATTTGAATTAAATGCAAAAACGAAGCCTCGAGTGAGGTTGGGAGAAACTGAAATACGAATAAAAAGTCATATAGATTGAGTGCATTCATTCTTATTATAGCAGTTAAGCTGTAAGGTTGATTTCTCTTTTAAACCTTTTGTGGTGTAGTTGGTAGCGCTTTGGCACAATAATTATGTATTCTAGGTTCAAGTCCTGGTTGGGGCAAAAATTATTAATTATTTCACATATGACACTCGGCTTCTTTTATTATTGGTCCCCCTAATGAGATTGGGATTTGATTTAAATGTGAAAACGAAACCATGAGTTAGGTTGGGAGAAACTGCAATATGCACAAAAAGGCATTCAGAGAGAATGCCTTCATACATGGCATAGCTGTTAAGCTGTAAGGTTGGCTTCTCACTTAGACCTTCTGTATGGTCGTTGATAGCGCCTTGGCACGATAATTATGTTTCCAAGGTTCAAGTATTAGTTTGGGTAAAAATTATTCATGTTTTCACATATGGATATGTGCTTCTTTAATTATTGTTGGTCCCTACTGAGATTGGGAATTGAATGAAATGCAAAAAATTATATTACGTGTGAGGTTAGGAGAAATTGTAATATGAACAAAAGGGCATTCAGATAGAATGCGTTCATTCCTACTATAGCAGTAAAGCTGTGTAGTGGTATTCTGGCGCAAAAAGTGTGTCCTAGGTTCAAGTCTTTGTTGGGGTTAAAATTATTAATTTTTTCACATATGGTATTGGGCTTCTTTGATTATTGTCGGTCCCTAATTATATTGGGATTTGATTTAAATGCAAAAACAAAGCCACGAATGAGGTTAGGAGAAACTGTACTATGAACAAAAAGGTATTCAAATATTGTGCGTTAATTCCTAGGATAGCATTAAAGGTGTTAAGTTGGTTTCTCCTTTAGACCCACGGTGGTGTAGTTGGTTGCGTCTTGGCACAATAATTGTGTGTCCTAAGTTAAAGTCCTTGTTGGGGTAAAAATTAATCTTGTATTCACATATGATAATATACTTCTTTAAATATCATTGGTCCGTGATGAGGTTGGGATTTTGATTAAAAGCGAAAACGAAGCCACGAGTGAGGTTACTAGAAACTGTAATATGGAGGTAAAGGCATGTAGTGAGAATGTGTTTATTCCTCGTATTGCAGTTAAGCTATTAAGTTAGTTACTCATTTAGACCTTCTGTGGGGTAGTTGGTAGAGTTTTGGCACAATAAATGTGTGTCCTAGGTTCAAGTCCTTGTTGGGGTAAAATTATTCATGTTTTAATATATAATTTTGTGCTTCTTTGATTATTGTTGGTTCCTAATGAGATCGGGATTTCAATTAAATGTGAAAACGAAGTCACAAGTGAGGTTGGGAGAAACTCTTATATGAATAAAATGGCTTTCATATAGAATGCAATCATTCCTAGTCTTACACTTTAGTTGTAAGGCTCGTTTCACTTTTAGACTTTCTGTGGTGTAGTTAGTTGCACCTTAGCACAATAATTATGTGTTCTAGGTTCAAGTCATGGTTGGGGTTAAAATGATTCATGTGTACACATATGGTAATTTGGTTCTTTGATTATAGTTGTCAAAAATGAGATTGGGATTTGAATTCAGTGCGAAAACGAAGCCACGAGTAAGAGTAGCAGAAACTGTAATGTGAACAAAAAGACGTTCAGATAGAATGCGTTCATTCCTAGTATAGTCGTTAAGCTGTAAGTTTGTTTTCTCTTTTAGACCTTCTGTGGTGTCGTTGGTAGCGCATTGGCACAATAATTATGTGTCCTAGGTTCAAATCCCGGTTGGGGTAAATATACTTCCTGTTTTCACATATGGTAATATTCTTCTTATAATATTCTTGGTCTCTCAAGAGTATGGGATTTGAATTAAATGCGAAAACGAAGCCACGAGTGAGGTTGTGAGAAACTGTGATATGAACAAAAAGGGATTCAGATAGAATGTATGCATTCCTAGTACAGCAGTTAAAGTGTAAGGTTGGTTTTTCTTTTAGACCTTCTGTGGTGTAGTTGGTAGCACCATAACACAAAAATTGTGTCCTAGGTTCAAGTCCTGGTTGGGTAAAAGTGATTAATATTTTGACATATAGTAAGGTGCTTTTTTTTATTATTATTATTGTTGATTCTTAATGAGATTGGGATTTGAATTAAATGCAAAAACGAAGCCACGAGTGAAGTTGGGAGAAACTGTAACATGAAAGAAAAGGCAATCAGATTGAAAGTATTCATTCCTAGTATAGCAGTTAAGCTGTTAAGTTAATTTTTCTTTTAGGCCTTCTGTTGTGTTGTTGGTAGGACATTAGCACAATAATTATGAGTCCTATATTCACTTCCTTGTTGGGGTAAAAATTATTCATGTTTTCACAAATGGCAAAGTGCGTTTTTTATTATTGTTGGTCCCAAATGAGATTGGGATTTGAATTAAATGCAAAAATGAAGCCACGAAAGAAGTTGGGAGAAACTGTTATATGAACAAAAAGGCATTCAGATAGAATGGGCACATTCCTAGTATTGTAAGTTAAGCTATTTAGTTGGTTTCTCTTTTAGACCTTTTGTGGTGTAGTTCGGAGCACTGTGGCACAATAATTTTGAGTCCTAGGTTAAAGTCCTGGTTGGGTAAAATTGATTCATGTTTTCACATATGGTAATGTGCTTCTTTGATTATTGTTGGTCCCTAATGAGATTGGGATTTTAATTACATGCAAAAAAAAAAGCCCGAATGAGGTTGGGAGAAACTGTAATATGAACAAAAAGACATTCAGATTGAATGCGTTCATTCTTAGTATAGCAGTTGAGCTGTAAGGTTGGTGTCTTATTTAAACCTTCTGTGGTGTAGTTGGTAGCACCTTGGCACAATAACTATATATCTAGGATCAAGTCCTGGCTTGGGTAAAAAAGATTCATGCTTTCACATAGATGGTAATGTCCTTCTTTGATTATTGTTGGTCCCTCATGATATTGGGATGTGAATTAAATACGAAAATTAAGTCATGAATTAGGGTGGGAGAAACTGTAATATGAACAAATAGGCATTCAGATAGAATGTGTTCATTCCTAGTATAGGAGTAAAGCTGTTAAGTTGGTTTCTCCTTTAGACCCTCTATGGTGTAGTTGTTTGCGCCTTGGCACAATAATGATGTGTCCTAAGTCCAAGTTCTGTTTGGGGTAAAATTGATTCACGTTTTCACATTTGGTAATGTGCTTCTTTGATTATAGTTGGTCCCTAACGAGATTGGGATTTGGATGAAATGCAAAAATAAAGCCAAAGTGAGGATGGGAGAAACTGTAATTTGAAAAAAAAAAGGCATTCAGAGAGAATGTGTTTATTCCTAGTATAGCAGTTAAGCTGTTAGGTTGGCTTCTCTTTTAGACCTTCTGTGGTGTAGTAATAGAGTATTGGTACAATAATTATGTGTCCTAAGTTCAAGTCCTTTTTGGGGTAAAAATAATTCATGATTTCACATATGGTAATGTGCTTCTTTGATTATTGTTAGTCCCTAATGAGATATGGATTTGAATTATATGCGAAAACGAAGCCATGAGTAAGATTGGGAGAAACTGTAATGTGAAAAAAAAAGTATTCAGATAGAATGCAGTAATTCTTAGTAAAGCATTTAAGCTTTAAAGTTCGTTTCAGTTTTAGACCTTTGTCTTGTAGTTGGTTGTACCTTAGCACAATCATTATGTGACCTAGGTTCAAGTCCTAGTTGGGGTAAATATGATTCATATTTTTACATATGGTAATTGGCTTCCTTGATTATTGTTGGTCCCTAGCGAGATTGGAATTTGAATTAAATGTGAAAACGAAGCCACGAGTGAGGTTTGAAGAAACTGTCTTATGAACAAAAAAGCATGCAGATAGAATGCATGCTCCTAATATAGCAGCTAAGATTGGTTTCTCTTTTAGACGTTCTGTGGTGTAGGTGGTATCGCCATGGCATAATAATTAGGTTCAAGTCCTTCTTGGTGTAAAAATAATTCTTAATTTCCCATATGGTAATATTCTTCTTTGATTATTGTTGGTCCTTAAAAACATTGGAATTTGAATTAAATGCAAACACAAAGCCACAAGTGTGGTTGGGTGACACTGTGATATGAACAAAAAGGGAATCAGATAGAATGCATTCATCCCTAGTACAGCAGTTAAGGTGTAAGGGTGGTTTCTCCTTTAGACCTTCTGTTGTGTAGTTGGTAGTGCCTTGACGCAAAAATTGTGACCAAGGTTCAAGTCCTGGTTGGGGTAAAAATTATTCTTATTTTCACATATGGTAAGGTGCTTCTTTGATTACTATTGATAATAATAATAATAATAAACTTTATTTCCATTTTACAATGGGTATTCGTCAGCCAGGACAAGCCCCAACCCCCCACTGTGATGTCCACCCACAGCAGTTCCTGCCAGTAAACAGCTTAAACTCTCGGTCTTGGACGGGGACCGATCTTTCGACCTCGTGAATGCGAAGCCAGCGCGTTACCACTGTACTAGCCAGCAGAGATTGTAATTTGAATTAAATGCAAAAACGAAGCCACGAGTGAAGTTGGGAGAAACAGTAATATGACTGAAAAGGCAATCAGATAGAATGCATTCATTCCTAGTATAGCAGTTACGCTGTTAAGTTGGTTTCTCTTTTAGACATTCTGCGTTGTAGTTGGTTGGGCCTTGGTACAATAATTATGTGTCTTAGATTCAAGTCCTTGTAGAGGTAAAAATAATTAATGTTTTCACATTTGGTAATGAGCTTCTTTGATTATTGTTTGTCCCTAATGAGACTGGGATTTGAATTAAATACAAAAACGAAGCCACGAGTCGGGAGACTCTGTAATATAAACAAAAATACATCCAGATAGAATGCGTTCATTCCAAGTACAACATTTAAACTGCTAGGTTGGTTTCTCTTTTAAATCTACTGTGGTGTAGTTGGTAGCACCTTTGTGCAATAATTGGGTTCTATTTTCAAGTTCTGGTTTGGGCAAAAATTATTTATGTTTTCACATATGGTAATGTGCTTATTTGATTATTGTTGGTCCCTAATGAGATTTGGTATTAAATTTAATGCAAATACAAAGTCACAAGTGAGGTTGGGGTAAACTCTAACGTAACAAAAATGCATTCATATAGAATGTGTTCATTCCTTGCATAGTAGTTAAGGTGAAAGGTTGGTTTCTCTTCAAGATCTTCTTTGATATAGTTTGTAGCGCTTTGGCACAATAATTATGTGTCCTAGGTTCAAGTCCTTGTTGGGATAAAAATAATTCATGTTTTCACATATGATTATGTGCTTCTTTGATCACTGTTGGTCCCTAATGAAATTGGGATTTGAATTAAATGCAAAAATGAAGCCATATGTGAGATTGAGAGAAACTGTAATGTGAACGAAAAGGCATTCAGATAGAATGCGTTCATTCCTAGTATAGCAGTTAAGCTGTAAGGTTGGTTTCTCTTATAGGCCTTCTCTGGTATAGTTGGTAAGGTCTTTGCACAAAAATTAAGTGTCATAGGTTGAAGTCCTGGTTGGGGTAAAAAAGATTCATATTTTCAAATGGGGAACTCTGCTTCTTTGATTATTGTTAGTCGCAAATTAGATTGCCATTTGAATTAAATACAAAAACGAAGCCATAAGTGAGGTTGGGAGAAACTGTGATATGAAAAAAAAGCATTCTGATAGAATGTGTTCATTCCTAGTATAGTAATTAAGCTGTAAGGTTGGTTTCTGTTTTAAGCCTTGTATGGTGTATTCGGCACCGCCTTGGTACAATAATTATGTCTTAGGTTCAAGTCCTTGTTGGTGTGAAATTAATTCATGTTTTCACATATGGTAATGTGCTTCTTTGATTACTGTTGGTCCCTAATGAGATTTGGATTTGAATTAAATACAAAAATGAAGCCACGAGTGAAATTGGGAGAAACTGTAATATGAAAAAAAAGGCACTTATCTAGAATGCATTCATTTTAAGTATAGTAGTTGGGTTGTAAGGTTAGTTTCTCTTTTGGACCTTCTGTGGTGTAGTTGGTAGCACCTTGGCAAAATAATTGTGTCCTAGGTTCAGGTCATGGTTGGAGTAAAAATGATTCATGTTTTCACATATGGTAATGTGCTTCTTTGAATATATATATATATATATATATATATATATATTATATATAATATATATAATATAGTATATATATAGTATATATATATATATATATATATAACCAATTAAGCACATTACATATGTGAAAGCATGAATAATTTTTTTTACCTCGACCGGGACTCGAACCTAGGACTTATGATTACTAAGTCAAGGCGCTACCACTACACCACAGAAGGTTAAAAGGAATCCAACCTTATAGCTTATATCTGCTATACTTAGGAATGAACGCATTCTAACTGAATGCCACTATGTTCATATTACAGATTCCCCAACCTCACTCGTGGCTTCATTTTAGCATTTAATTCAATTCCCAATCTCATTCGGGCCACGAAATAACCAATTAAGCACATTACATATGTGAAAACATGAATCATTTTTTACCCCGACCGGGACTCGAACCTAGGACTTATGATTACTAAGTCAAGGCACTACCACTACACCACAGAAGGTTAAAAGGAATCCAACCTTATAGCTTATATCTGCTATACTTAGGAATGAACGCATTCTAACTGAATGCCACTATGTTCATAATACAGATTCCCCAATCTCACTCGTGGCTTCATTTTAGCATTTAATTCAATTCCCAATCTCATTCGGGCCATGAAATAACCAATTAAGCCACGAGTTAGGTTGGGGAATCTGTAATATGAACATAGTGGCATTCAATTAGAATGCGTTCATTCCTAAGTATAGCAGATATAAGCTATAAGGTTGGATTCCTTTTAACCTTCTGTGGTGTAGTGGTAGCGCCTTGACTTAGTAATCATGTCCTTGGTTCGAGTCCCGGTCGGGGTATAAAATGATTCATGTTTTCACATATGTAATGTGCTTAATTGGTTATTTCATATCCCGAATGAGATTGGGAATTGAATTAAATGCTAAAATGAAGCCTTGAGTGAGGTTGGGGAATCTGTAATATGAACATAGTGGCATTCAGTTAGAATGCGTTCATTCCTAAGTATAGCAGATATAAGCTATAAGGTCGTATTCCTTTTAACTTTGTGTGGTGTAGTGGTAGCGCCTGGACTTAGTAATCATAAGTCCTAGGTTCGAGTCCCGGTCGGGGTAAAAACTGATTCATGTTTTCACATATGTAATGTGCTTAATTGGTTATTTCATGGCCCGAATGAGATTGGGAATTGAATTAAATGCTAAAATGAAGCCACGAGTGAGGTTGGGGAATCTTTAATATGAACATAGTGGCATTCAGTAAAAATGCGTTCATTCCTAAGTATAGCAGATATAAGCTATAAGGTTGGATTCCTTTTAACCTTCTGTGGTGTAGTGGTAGCGCCTTGACTTAGTAATCATAAGTCCTAGGTTCGAGTCCCGGTCGGGGTAAAAAAAATTATTCATGTTTTCACATATGTAATGGGCTTAATCGGTTATTTCATGGCCCGAATGAGATTGGGAATTGACTTAAATGCTAAAATGAAGCCACGAGTGAGGTTGAGGAATCTGTAATATGAACATAGTGTTATTCAGTTAAAATGGGTTCATTCCTAAGTATAGCAGATATAAGCTATAAGGTTGGATTCCTTTTAACCTTCTGTGGTGTAGTGGTAGCGCCTTGACTTAGTAATCATAAGTCCTAGGTTCGAGTCCCGGTCGGGGTAAAAAAATGATTCATATATATATATATATATATATATATATATATATATATATATATATATATATATATATATATATATACGCACAATAGAGGCAATGTCAGAATTTATAGTATAGTAAATTAATAATCTAAGGATAAAATCGCAATATAATTAGGCCACGTAACTTGAGAGTAAAATAAATTTGAGTGATATGTACAGCATTTATTATAAATTTTCCATAAACCATAACTGATATGTTGATGATACAAAGTGAAATAATGCATTCAAATTAACCTTGCTAAATATAAAATAAATTTTCGCATAGCGTTACACAATATCCTTTGTGTTTATTATTAATAGGATGAAATGTAACACTTGGGTTACGAATTTTTCCCCTAGCAATGACGCAATACCTCATTTTTACCTGTCTGACATTTTTGGCAAGGTCGAAATATTTCGTCAAAGTTATTATTTAAATTTACACTTTGCTCCATTACCCTCTCTCTCTCTCTCTCTCTCTCTCTCTCTCTCTCTCTCTCTCTCTCTCTCTCTCTCTCTCTCTCTCTCTCTCTCTCTCTCTCTCTCCTAAGGCAGAGACGAGTATTTTCGTATCAATTAAACCTCTGCCAACCCCCACTTACAGTATCCCTGCCTTCCAATAAGAGGCGAGACTTATCAAAATTGAAATCTCTTGATTTATTTTCACTTGATTCATCTGAAATTGCAAAGATATTGAAGAAAAAAAAATACCAGTGAATAGTTTAAGCAACCTACATGGTTTTGTGTATTCAGTGTCAGTTAAGATTAGTCATAAAAGAGGGTCATATCACCATTGTCGTAAATTTTCCTTGCTCTTTACAACTGACAAATATCTGAGAAAATTCCAGTCATGAAGATATCAAAGAACTTAATTGAATTTTCCCAATCCAACGGATTACACATATTCCAATACCTATATAACTGCTCAGCAAAAGGGAAATGTTGAAAAGTGTTGTGCAATTTTAAGATAATCTTCCAAACCAAATTCGCTCATGAAGGGTTGGGACCTGACTTTAGACAATATTTTATATTAATTAAACAATTTAATTAAATGAAAAAAACTTACCAAATCTAAGAATAAGAACCTATCAAAATTTCAGGGCCAATTGTTCATGAGCTCCGAAAGTTCCTTATGACAGAAGGAAAATTTATTTAAACCAATTTAAAATAAAGATAACAATAATCCTTCTGGTTTTTACTTTTATTTATCTAGACAGCACACATATTTATTACCTGTTATTTGCAAAAATATTATGCAATGACTATCACAAAATACTGTGATGATTTTAATAGCTTCAAGATTTTATAGCAAATATCTAACATGTGTTCTACAATATGCTGGTTTGCATATTTGTATATATATATATTTTTAATATAAATACATGTGTAAATGACAAACTATATACAAGAGTTTCTATACTATCTTATCACAGTTAAAATGTGACAAGTTTAAATAACACGTCAAAAAACATACACATAACTATAGTTTCAACCTGTATACATGAATTGGGTTTCATGACGTTAATAAAGAATAAATAAATATGCTGAAAAAGGCTTATTACTCTTTTTTTTTTTAACCAATAAGGGAAGGCTCAAGAGGGGGCACGAGGTTTCGTACAAAAAATAAAAACGAGGTTTCGTACAGACGTTTCGTATATAAAATCGGACGAGGTTTCGTACATAGAATTTTTTTTTAATTGTCCCCAAAACGTTAAAAGAGAAAAATCCTAAGTCGAATATTAATTAAAAAGTTATTTTATTTTAAAATATACATATAAACATAATTATTTACAAAAACATATCGTTAGGTTAGGTTAGGATAAATATATAGCGAGGGTAAGTGCTAAATAAACGGCCCTTAATCTTTCACATCAAAGATATCAAAATCTTTAGATCGCCTGTGTTAATTATCAGACAAACTAAAATGCACTTTACCGCCAAAATATACGCCGAAATACCCAACAGCACCCCCATTTTTCCACATCGAAACAATAAGAAAAGCGAACAGGTCCGACCAGTAGTTAACATAATTTATGCGCAAAATCACATGACATACTAAAATGGATTTTTTTTTGATAAACAGCTAATAATATCGTGGCGTTTTATTTCCTAAACAAAAGTTCAGTTTATTGACTTTTCTATTGTACGAAATCTTGTTCTCTATTGTACGAAACCTCGTTTTGTTTATATACGAAACGCCGTATGTACGAAACGTCGGTAAGCCGGCTCAAGATGGGACAGACCTGGGATTAAGACCACTGCAGAGCGTTAGGAAGGGCATCAATTCTTGATTCTCCAGCTCCAACCCGAATGTGTCCACCTCCATATTGGAGATGAAAAGTGGCACATAAAAGGCAAACTTATTTTCTTATCATTGGCATTAGCAGAGACTTCCAATTTTGATCTAAATTGTCTAAATGAGGACCCAACAGAGTTCTTGTCACTCATTGACCTAATTGCGTACAAAAGAAATATGAATAACAGATACAGTATTTCAGTATCACTTTAATTTCCGCTTAGATATACAGGGTGTCCACAAAGTCTGGGTTCATAGGAAATTTCACTATGCAGACCTATTCAATCGAGTTCACCTGAATTTTGTAAAGCGCATCAAATTATGCATTGAAAATGATGGAAATCATATTGAAAATATTATTTATTAATATCAGATTTAAATAAAATTGTTTTGTTTTAAAAGTATGTGTTAATCTCCTGTGTACCCAGATGAAGTCTGGGTACACAGGAGATTAACACATACTTTTAAAACAAAACAATTTTATTTAAATCTAATATTAATAAATAACATTTTCAATATGATTTCCATCATTTTCAATGCATAATTTGATGCGCTTTATAAAATTCAGGTGAACTCGATTGAATAGGTCTGCATAGTGAAATTTCCTATGTACCCAGACTTTGTGGACACCCTGTAGAATGAAAAATCTTTTATGATAACTTAAAAGTAAACAAGTTTTAGTCAGTCCAAATCTGGATGTTTCTTTTATTTATACAAGGAAAATACCGAAACCGATATTTTAGAAACAAGTGAATATCAGATTAAAATGACATCCACATTTTGTCTACTTGTTTTCATGAATCTTATTTACTAGCTTACGGTTTTCAGCTAAGTTAAAAATGGAAACTCGTGATAACTGACCCTGAAAGAAAACTTGCTAAAAGTTTCAAATCTGCACGAGAAGTAAGATCTGTTCTTCGTATTCCCTTTGGAAATCCGCTTTCACAGTTGAATTTCCATCTCCAGAGCTCAAGTATAACATCATGTATTCTAAAAACAGCAATCATCATCATCATTCATAAAAAGATAACATCCCTTGATGAGTAAGTCGTTCTTTTTATCATCATGAATAATAATGGAGCTACCATAATCAACATCAATGAAGTGACAGGAACTCTCCATGAACACGTAGTTCTGATTATCATCATAAATTCTAAATGCAGTGATCATCATCATCACAACTAAAATGATGGGATCTCTTGATGAGTACATAGTTCTGTTTAATACCAAGACTACGTTGCTTTACGACAGCAAAAGTGCATAATACGGTATAATCATTCATAATCATCATCAGTAAAGTGACATGTTCTCTTGATGAAAACGCAGTTCGGTTTATTATTGTAATTTTTAGAAGCAACGATCATGATCATCGTCGGTGAAGTGATAGGATCTCTTGATGAGGACGTAGTTCTGTTTATCCTCGTCCGGCTGAGGTGGCGTGTTGGGCAGACTGTATTCCTGACTCGTTGGAACACACGTAGTCGACTTTTCTTCTGTGGTCGTATATCCCTTTGAGTCGCTGAGAAAGGAAGCACAATTAACACGTAAACAGGGCGAAAAAAACAAAAATATTCATATACATCAAATGCTTCTCAATCCATTTTGGATCATATCCAAAATGCAAAATGTATTAATTCCGCGAATCTGTCAATTATTGTATTTAAGATTAGTATACAATATATCATGTCATACTCAACTAATATTATTGATATTCTATAACAAGTTGCTCATAAGTATTTTAAAGTAGTTATGAGAACCTCGAAAAACATGAGCTATAGAAAATAAAGTGCAATTAACTGACAAAATTAGATTAAGTGTTATTTGAAGTGTCTGAAGAAGGATTTTTTTTTTTTAAACTGATACAGCTAGCTGGAGTGTATAAGCTTAAATTCATTTTGTCATATTATATATGTGTATAAAACATACGCAATCACCCATCTATTTATTGTCCTATTGACAAATATATACAGTTGTGGTATTAGCCTCTAACTGTACGAGTTTAGTGTTGTAAACTGGAATATACACTGCTTAATATCATATATATATAAAAGGATAACGATGAAAAGGTGTAATAATTAGGTCAATATTATTATTATTCCAATTCTGCAGTTGTGAAGTAGCGATAAAAAGAATTTTTAATGTACTTTTGTAAAAAAAAAAGGTTTCTATGCTATGCTCTGCATGGTATAAAAGAGTAATTGAAAAATATTCTGCTTCAAGAGCAAACACTAGATGATTTAAAAAAAGTCTAAATTTCATATGCCTGACCTCTTATTGTATTCCGTAGAATCATGATCCTCTTTGTATGTGTATGTGTGTGTGCGTAAGTAGGAGCAGTGGGAAGGAATAGGAACTAACTTTATTGTGAATAGCTTTTATATATCTGAAATATATTACAGATACAACTATAGAGCATGTCGTGTAGATAACTAATTTTTAAACATAATATAAATGTAGGTTCACTGTTCGATGTTGACAGAGGCAGTTTTAATTTGATAATTATGCTTGGAACACTATACTGTCAGCAGATAATTCATTTGAATAACCGCGTACAGTTATTAACTGTCACTCATTTATAATAGGAAGCAAAAGTTAAATGTTATATATAATCGCACTGTGCTCCTTCAAACTGCCTAAACAGTATTATCACTTTACCATGGCAGAAATGAGAAGTACTGTCGGAAAAAACTACTCTAGATTATTTCTTCACAATATAGGTCTCTTGACTCCTGACAAGTTATTAACGCCTGATATACCTATGAAAATACCAGTCCCTACTATCCCCAGTGAAGAGAATCACAGCAGAAGTAGTCAAAGTCAGGTTCCTGCTTTAAATGCGATGGTAAACAGGTGTTCCTGTTAGAAGTTTTTCAAATAAGACACTTCTAAGAAACAGATTTAAAGATATCAGAGTTAAACACCTGACTATGCGCATCTGTTCTTATATCTGAGCTGATGATTAAGTCCCATTGAAGGCCTATGATTTCTATGTGTCGCTATTGCACGTGCAAGTAGCACACTACTAATGTCCTTAACGAGACTAGGATAAATTTCCATTTTGTCAAGAACTTTGGTATGTCTTAACTTGCATTCTCAAAGCATAGTAACCTAAGCTTTTCTTACTCAAGAACCATGGAACTTTACACAAATGCATAACAATTATTAAGTTTGGTAGGCAGATAATATAACCGGAAGACATATAAATCCACAATATCTTGCTTGATCGTGAGCACCCTGCTAGTTTCTGCTGTATATGGCATTATGTAAAAGACGAAAAAGTATATAAATTTAAGATTGAGAGTCACCAAATGCTAAGAATTACCTGTGGTGGCTGTGGTTATTTGCCGTTTTATGTCACTATTAACTCCTATTCGAATGGGGATGGACACAGACAGCTTGGAGGTAGGGAATTAAAGCTGAATGTCCTTCCTAACTCCCTGAGGTGGGCTTGAACACAGGTTTATTACTTAAGATGAGCACTCTAATCACTACGCCACCGTGGTCCACCATATATCAATTATTGTTTACCCTTTTTTCTCTATTAATCCCCATTCAACTTGGGGTGGATCAGGTAAAAACTAAGGAATTAAGGCTAGATGCCCTTCCAAATGCCCCACAGTGGGTGCGAACATGGTTTTGTTACTTCCCAAGTTGAATGCCCTAACCACTGTAATACTGGGATCCCCCTAATAATTATCTATGGTGGCTCTTTCAATAAGAGTTGTAGTCATATAACTATTAAACAAGAGTATCATTCAAACTGCAGCAATACTGATATGCACTACAGTCAACTGTAAGGCCAGTATTTAAACCATTATGTCTGAATGCTAAAGATGAAAATATGGCAAAGACCTTAGTAGTAATTGTTGCTTAAGCCCACAATCTAATTACTCAACCCTATCACGAATAGTTTATCATCCAAGTAAACCAAAATATGGATATGTATACATGCCTGAACAACAGATATTAAATTTTTCATGTCATATTAATATATAAAGTTTATAAACTCATATAGTTAAACGAAATCTAACTTATACTGCACACAAGTACAGACAGCTGCCAAAGAATGAAAAACTGCCGTACAGTATATCTAAATAGTGAGATGTCCAAAATGAATCCCTGATAAGTATTAAGGGGGGTTTACACGGTCAAACGGTTTGTCGAAAGCGGTTCGACAGACAAGTGTTTGAAGTGATGTTCGAACGTGTGAACGGGGTATTTGGTTGTCGATCGAAAGCAAAAACCCCGTTCACACGTTCGAACATCACTTCAAACACTTGTCTGTCGAACCGCGTTCGACGAACCAATTGACCGTGTAAACCCCCCTTTAAGCATGAAAGCTTCTATTAGAAATTTTATTAGAATTTTATTGTGTAAATGATGAGTCATTTAATAGCTTTTTAAAACATCTACAAAAAATCAAAATAATAATGTTTTGTCATATATATCTCCTATGCTGTCTGCACTTAAGTTTATATCCTGCATTATTTGAATATATCATAAAAAATCTTTAATCTGCGTCTCTGTATTTCCGCATAATATATCTTGTTCGTGAGATATACAAAGTATTTGTATAATTCATTAGAATCTCAGAGTTTTTGAAAAGATAACGACAGTATGTTATTTTAGCATAATGTCCAAATTGCATAGTTATAAAAGTTATGTAATGTCATATTTAATGAAACAAAATAGAAAAATGTCAAGACAGTTTTACCATGATATCAAAATGCATATTATAAAGTGCTCTTATGCAACTACAAAAGCGACATTCAGAGTACAAAGCTTTACATTACAAATCATGCTTACAATATAGTATGCAAACATGCTGAAAACTTATATTTACACTTGTCAGCAAGTTTATATAGCAGAACTCTTTTATGTTCATACAAAATTCAAATACATTCCATGGATTGAAATTCTATGATTCTAAAATCAAAACAATGAATAAGAAAGATGTCGAAGTTTGCTAGCAATATAGTATGTTAAGATACAAGAGAAGACTATTAATCAATAGTTGTCTGGAGAGTTTTGAAGGACTGAAGGGAATAAATATAACAACATTGGTCAAACGCACTGTTATTATCAAGTAAGAATGACTATTATAAGCTGCTTAGTCAAAGGGAGAAGGTGCAATAAAATCTGCTAACTGGAGTTGATATAGCTAAGTCACCATAACCATATGCAATTCAGTTTAAAAGATGCTTTGGCATTCACTTTTTAGTTCGAAAGAAAGATAATATCTAAAACTGCGCACCAGGTATTTTTATTTTTTCTTTGAGACTGAAGATCATCTGGCCTCTGTTGGTATCTTCTCTGGGTTTAAGTCATCAGATTTTGCCTTTTCAACTGAATTTGGTCTTGGTGTCATTATGGCATTAACCATCACTGGCAATGTTCCAACTTCATCCGGACTCTTTGGGATTAAGGAATCGGTGCTTTGACGAGAATGCGTACGACTGGTCTCACTTACGCCAGATGAGGTTCTGCTATCCTTACATCGGGGGGACAAGGAGCTCACGCTCATCTTACGAGATTTAGCTCTTGACTGAGATCTCATATTTAAGTCATCATTAGTAACTTGCTTCTGAATAGACATTTGTGAGTTTAACTTTTGCATGTTGAGGGAGTTTAAATCTACGCTATTTTCGGCGTGTCCATTCTGAAGTTTAGCTGGAGGAGTGCTTTTGCGACTTATGGGGGTGTTGCTCCTTATTGTGAAATTGGTGACACCAATTGAATGTACAGACTTGCTGTCCGGTGATGTGGGAATATCTCTATTTTTGTATCTTTTTATTGGTTTGCTGCCTACTGGAGTTATTAACCTGTCAATGGAGGCATGGTAAGCACGCACATGAAAATTTTAAGAACAGAGATTCATTGACTTAAGCTTAACCAATATACAGTAGCCAGTTCCCCAAAAGTGAG
Source organism: Halocaridina rubra (assembly GCA_037179515.1). NCBI lineage: Eukaryota > Metazoa > Arthropoda > Malacostraca > Decapoda > Atyidae > Halocaridina > Halocaridina rubra. The sequence continues at coordinate 38,013 of JAXCGZ010019176.1, forward strand.
TTTAAAAAGGCAAATGTACAGCTGTTATCCAAATACTTAAACATACTCCATAAATATAAGCCAGTATTAAATATCCTTTCCTACCTTTCCAGACACAAAAAAATATTAATCCATTTGAAAAACGTATTTCTATAATTTTCTATTTTTGCCCCTTCTTGAAAAAGGGTTTATACTAGTGCATGCAGTGAAAGAAGTAAGCTAATATAACCAAAAATTAGCTTTGGCAACTACTTTAAAGGATATCATGAACTCTATTCCAATTAATAATTAAAATTCAACTAAAACACTACAAAAGCATTCGTAGCATTCATAATACTAATGAGATTCATTAAAAAATATTTCTCACTTTGACTTGGGACTTATGAAAGGAATGAGAGAGATATAAGGGAATCCTTTCGTTTATACACATCAATTTATTCTTCTTATACAAGATGCTTCTCCAGCAAAATCTAGCAAGGTAACTATAACTAGAGTATAAAAAAACAAAGTAATCGCAGATTAGCCTATATCACTTGATTCTTGGCCCGATTCTTGTCTTATTTTCTTTTAAATAAAAAGAAAGGGAGACGCTGCATGTTCCATCCATATCCCTTTCACTCACATCATAAATAAAACAGAAATACTGGAGTAATATTGTTTATCTTGCTAGATTTAACGTAGTTGTGTCATCTTCGTTAAGGAATGACATCTCAACCCTGGTTATAGAACTGCACCCAAGACAACTGTCCACACAGAACAACAGCCCTATAGGACAACTTTCCCCACAGAACAACTGCCATGTTTATTTGCTTTTATTCCAGTTTACAGTTCTGAAATTGAAATCACCTATAATGCAAACTCTAACTTTACATAACCTAAATCTTATTACAGGACAATTCTCCTTGTTGTAGAATTAATGAGGTAATTGTCCAGGAGCAACTGTTTTATGGGGCAGTTGTCCAAGAGTCAGTTCTCCTGATACCCTCAACACCACTCCTTAAACGAAGCCCTATGACTTGTAACAATTCCAAAATGTTGTTTTATAATGATTACTGTAAAATGAGATCCCACTAGCATAATATCACAACATTTGTGAGTTAGAGATCTGAGCTAAAACATGCAAGACAACAGTAAATTTAGACATTATCATGCAATTTAGTCATTGAATTTAATGTTTACATTCAACATAATAAGAAGTGAGACAAAATATTTTTATAAGTACGAGACATTTAGCTTAGTAGTGACAGTGGCAGAACCAGGTAGGACGTATTCTTATATATTTACATTGCCATCTTACTGAATTTACTAAGTAACAAAGTACCTACATAAATCTAAAAGGTATTTCATATAGTATTATACTGAACCCATGCAGTGCACCAGTTACGAACAAAGCCTGCCTACAACCTTGGAAGAAACAAGGGGGTACTCAAGTTTTATATGGACCTTAAACTCAATAAAAAAAAATTATTGTAAACTGTACCTAAACCAATAGAGTACTGTGCAACTAATGTATAGCTATAAACACCTAGTATCTGCGAGATGCTCAAAGAGACTTTTATTCATAATTCTATCAGAGTGTATCATTAGAAAAGCACAAAATGCTACACAGCTACAGACAGTAGACAAACAGAAAGGAGATCACATCTGTAAATATATTCTGTCATATTTTTTACACTCAATTATATAAGCAAGTAACAGTATCAATATGAATAATTTTGAGGGATTGCCATGAAAAGGTAATACAACCCTTAATATTAGTCTGGTTAAGGCTTTAAGTACTCTTAATTAATAAGTGAGATAAGATTGATACTCTTCAAGATTAAAAATTATATTTATACTAAGTGTAAATGGAAGCACAGTTGCCCCTCATCTTACACTGCTAACTGGTTCCACTCCTTACCATGTAAATTAAAAATGGCCAATAGACAAAACCCTTGTATGAATGTGTCTATACTTAGCATATAATCTATTCCCAACTTCTTTTATAGTTTGCATTATGCCTAGATTACTGCAGTCAACTAAAACTTTGCTAAATACAATTGAAATTTATGTAAAAACAAAACTGATATTGCTATAGTGGATTTAATGGAGGGTGAAATTCATTAAATTAAATTTTTTTTTTCTAATATTTTCCAATAGTGGATAGTCAAAAGGGTACTATTCAAAACCATGTAAGATAAAGGAAAACTGTAAGTAATGAGTCATATTCATTAACAAATGTCTGCATTTTATCTTCATAACAAACAAATTATGCATTGTACTAGATGAATGAGTGAGCAGCTAAAGAGAAGCGTTGACATTTCTGAGAATCATATTCATACCAAGTGATATTTTGCTTTGGTATGTCTGCCACACAATGGGGCACTTCCAATGATCAAGTGCCCCTATGGAACTTCTTTGGAAAATTTATGATTTTCAAAAATTCAAAACTTTGCTCGACTAATAGTCACAAATAAAAAAAAAGATAAAACAAAGTCTATCTGTCGCGTTGTAAGTAAAATTGTTTTGCTACTGCTGCGCTAGTATAGTCTACAGGCTACAAGAAAAAAAAAAGCTCCTCTATCAACTACATTTTTTTAAAGAACTCTAATTCCATTTAGAGGTATTAAAGCATTAGTGCTATTGCAATAATGCAGGGAGTAGTTTATGATTTTTTTTAATTTATTTATTTTTTTAATAATGTCTAACCTTGGAGCGACAGCAGACGATACCACAGTCCCTTAATATTCCTATTTGTGATTAATGGTAATATCATCTCCCTTGCGGGAATAGCTCCTTCCAGATACTAACCTGTAATATCTCATTAAATTAATAATTACCATATACTTATGAGGAAACTGGTTGGCTTCCACACTACTATCATTAGTCATAATTAAAAAGATAAAATAAATTCACACCTGTGCTATCATTATGGAATTCAACACACAATAAATCTCAATCAGAACTTCAACTAACTTGTACCAGTTCAAAAAGTGAAAAGTTTTTTTTTTCAAATACATCTTAATACGTAGAATTATATATATATATATATATATATATATATATATATATATATATATATATATATATATATATATATATATATATATATATATATATATATATATATATATATATATATATATATATATATATATATATATATATATATATATATATATATATATATATATATATATATATATGGTAGGAAAAGCTCATTAAATAAAACAACGAGTATATATATATATATATATATATATATATATATATATATATATATATATATATATATATATATATATATATATATATATATATATATATATATATATATATATATATATATATATATATATATATATATATATATATATAAAGTACTTATTAATTTCGTGACTTAAACTGGTCACCTTTTCAAAGTACAACGTACTTTGAGAAGGTGACCAGTTTAGGTCACGAAATTAATAAGTACTATTTATATATATCATTTCGTTGTTTTATTTAATGAGCTTTTCCTATCATTTTAGACAGTATGTTAACAGTTCAGTGTTATTATTATATATATATATATATATATATATATATATATATATATATATATATATATATATATATATATATATATATACACATGTATATATATATATATATATATATATATATATATATATATATATATATATATATATATATATATATATATATATATATATATATATATATATATATATATATATATATATATATATATATATATATATATATATATATATATATATATATATATATATATATATATATATATATATATATATATATATATATATATATATATATATATATATATATATATATATATATATATATATATATATATATATATATATATATATATATAGAGAGAGAGAGAGAGAGAGAGAGAGAGAGAGAGAGAGAGAGAGAGAGAGAGAGAGAGATAGATAGATAGATAGATAGATAGGTAGATATATATATATATATATATATATATATATATATATATATATATATATATATATATATATATATATATATATATATATATATATATATATATATATATATATATATATATATATATATATATATATATATATATATATATAGATAGATAGATAGATAGATAGATAGATAGATAGATAGATAGATAGATAGATAGATAGATAGATAGATAGGTGATATATATATATATATATATATATATATATATATATATATATATATATATATATATATATATATATATATATATATTAGTTATTTAGAGAGTACAATATATTGCATTAAGAAGCTGATGCTGATCTACTCCTAAGTATTTTTTCTAAGCTGACAAAAAACTTTTATGTTTACACATAAAAGGATACCTACATAAATCTATCCAATGTGTTAGCTTTTAGCGTTCTTCTGAAAAGAGAGAGAAAGGGAATACAGCACTGAACATAAATTCATAAGATCTTATGCCATGGAATTTCTCTATAGAAAAGTTTGCACCGACATTCGCTCATACTCGTTCAGTATGTCCACGAAAACCTTCAAAAAATGATAGCTTCTTCAATTCTCCAATATCTAGATAACATTCATCACACTAAATAATGACGAGAGTTCATTTACTACATATGCATTGCAATGCAAATAGGTGACTCTGGATGACATTAAACTCAATAAGACATCTGGAAGGAAAATATAATTATGTGCTTGGAACAGCTGCTAAAAACGGCATGACAGTATTTCCAAAATAAGGAAATAAAGCTTGAAAAATATTTCTTAGAAATAGGACAAAGTATTCACTCGGCACTCTTATCATAACTGAAGCAAATCAGTAAATATAGCAAAGAAACAATAAATTTAAAAAGCATCAAACATTGTAAATGAAAAAAAAAATCCCTTACAAACCAGGCTTTCTTCATTACATACAAAGTAAACTTGAATCTGTGCTCTAAAAAGTGACTCACATTAATGCCTTTATAATCCAGGCTTTTTTTCATTAAATTCAAGCTAAATATGTAAGACAAAATCCAGAATTTTTCAGTATTTACGAACAAAAGCATATTTGGTTTATTTGATTGGCAACTGGCATGTAAAAATATTACTATTCTGTTAAATTAGTATTTTTAAGATTAGAAAAGTATTTGAATGTGAATGATCAGTTCATACTTTCGAAGTATAAAATATTAAATATAAAAAATAATTTTGCAATATGTTTTAACTTAAACTCTTGTATTTTCATCAAACAAAACACTAAAGTAACTGATAAATAAAAGTCAAACTTATACAAAGAGGCGCAACAACTGAGCACTTACAATAGTAATTAATATCGAACATTACTAAAAACAAGGTATTCTGTTAAAAACATGTGGATTCATTATAATAATTTAGACAATTCCTTATCCATAACATACTAAAGTAGGTTAGCCTTAAGAAGCAAAATATGAAAGTGAAGATCAACGAGAAGCAAAGACAAACACAAAAAGGGTACTCATCAGTAGAGCAAAAAAAAAACAAATTCTTAAAAGTTTGGAAAGATATTTGTCAAAAAAGAACAAATAGAACACATTTATAAACATAATTCACATGTTAAAAAAACAAACAAACTCACAGTGAGATGTGGCAGAACAATTCAAGCTTGGCTACACAGCTATCTGCAGGATTCATTATGCCCCTTATAAGGGGGTGTCTGAGTCAAAGCAAGAAACCAGGCTCTGTCGCATTTAGTCGACTTCTACGACACGCAGGGAACAATAAGGAGGCATTCTTGCCCCCTATCTCACGGGGGGGGGGGTTAAATTCCATATTTGTCATCAAAACTTATACTTTGAAAAATACTAACAAAATATTTTGCATAAAACATAAGTATTATTACAAATTACCAGATAATATTGTGCCGAAACTTTAAATCCTAGAGATAAGTTATCGAGATAACCTATTTTTTTTATGTTAATTTATTATACTGACTAACTACATTCCAGTAAAGCCAATAAAAGTAACATTAAGACAAAATAAATATGATAGGGTTGATGTAAGATCATGAACTCATGCATCGGAATAGTGTGCAACATTACAATCTCTGCAGAACAACATCTAAAACTTTTCAAAATGATGACAGCAATAATTGAAATCTCCAAGCGCAATTTTAATACTAATAATATCCATATATGAAGTAACATTGCTATACTTGGCTCAATATTTCATTTCTGTAATGATCATACAGATTTAATATTTTATTATTAGCACTGATTTCCAAAATAGAAAAAATGAAAGACGTTCGCAAGGCTGCTTTCAGAGATGCCAATTAACAACGGGAGACATTCTTGCTATGATAATGTAGTCATTAAGTTACGGCTCTTTCTTTTCTTCATCATTGCCGGTATTTTATTTTAGTGTCTGCATTAACACTTCAATAGCTTCCTTTTGATGCTTCCAATGTTCTACAAGTTTTTGAATATGCAATATGGCTACTTGCAGAATATATTTTTATTACATATCAGAGGGAGGATCCGTTTCTCAAACTGCAATGTAAATGCACGCTCAAGGTCATGGCTATTTCTAAAATCTCGATTTCTCTAGGCTGTACATAAAAAAAAAAATAGAAATCCTAACACGATTCTTACTGCATGATTGATCATAGTTGGGCCAATATTATAAGTGAGCATCTCTAGGAGTACACTTACATCAACCAATTCAATTTTTTCAGCAAGTGTATGTAGCAATACTCATTGTCGTAAGCCGTACACCTCGACCACTCTAGAAGTAGAATTACTCACACTTTTTCTCACTATGAGATTATGTCAATGAATGGATGCAGGCTTTGCCATAAGCAAACAAGGAAAAGTTCCTAAAGTGCATTCGGGAGTTAGTCCTATTTAAAGGAGAAAAATACCCAAATAATTAACTGCAAGGCATTCGCTGTTAGCATGGAAGAATGCAATTTTTTTTTTTTTTTTTATGAAAACGTACACTTTTAGTATGTAAAATGACTAGTCACCAAGGCTTTTAATCTTTATATTGCAAAGATATTTCCTGATTTTTACAAGGAAAAGCTATATATTTTATTACTTTATCATGGAATGCTACACTTTATTTTGCTACTCAGGCTTTGCTCTCAATGTAATTTCCGGGTGTTATTTTAGAGGTGTATTTTTTTTATTCTGAGAAACGGATAGTCATTAAAATATATTCATTTTGTTCCCTTTCCTTTGATTATATGTCATTCTTTTATTGTTCCAGTACCGAAGGCTAATATTCAAAAGCTCTGTGTAATGAAGAGATAGCAGATTTTCGAGTCATAAGTACAGCAAAGCATTATGCTTTCTCCTGATCAAGACGTTAAGGAGACACCTTTCGCTGACCATATTTCCTCCCAGTCCATCTTCAGATCCTCACCCTTTATGCCTTGTGAGAACCGTCTATTGATTGATTTCTGGAATGGAACATCATAAAGAACCCATTGCTGAATATCCAAAATAATATGAAGAGGTATATTATTCAGCTAAACTACACGTCTTTTCTCGCATCCAGGTAAAAAAGATATAGAAAAAATCACAGGAAAAAAGTCTAACCTAAGCTAACCTTTGACTTTTTTTCCAGCCAACACTGTGACTTTATCCCTGTGATTTTATCATCAAACACGCTTTTCTTCGGCGTGTCTCAGTGATGATGGCCCAGGGAGCCTTTTCCATAATCTGTCATTTCACGATTTATTAATGAGGTAGTCCTGGAGAGATTTAGTTACCAACTGCCAAGATTTTAACTAATTTATTTACTCATTGTCTTCTAAGATCACTTGGTTAATGAGCGGGGCATTTTTTCGTCCTTTGTACTAATTTTCTGACTAAACATCACTACCAATTATACAATTCAATTCACTTATGCAGACTATTTCAATTTCCTCCTTCCGATTTCTGGCTGCTATGTTGGCATTCTACTCAAAGATTTGTTACGGTAGATACTACTTCATGAAGAATGCTAACATATAATTTTTGGTGCTTTTCCTTCTTGTGAGTTCAGCTCTCCTCCCTTCTCTCAAAATATTTCATCATTCATAGTCTTTGAATTACGCATTGCTGGTCTAGAAAGCATCATCCTACTTTACTCAAAACTTGCCCCTTTACATGGATTTTTGCATCTTCTGGCAGAATAGTCATATATATGCCACAACACCACAGAATTCTACAGCCTGTATTCTCAGAGTGGGAGCAATGATGAATAACTAGCCCTAGTCATCTCTGAGTTGAGAAAGTACAATAAAAATTAATATATGTATGTCGCTTTGGCATTTACCGGGATATTCTTAGAAACATTAAGAGCACACATGTGATAGCTCTAAGATTCTGTTGAACTACATAACAACTAAATAGAATATATTTTTGTATATAATCTTTTATCAGACAGCTTTTAGTATGTACATTACTACCATATGCCTCTTTTTCAACAATAGCATTTAGTAACATCCATGTTATATGCAGAATTCATCTAATATTAATCCATGGCACAGTAATGAGACAATATACCACTGGAAAAAAGAGCCTGCATAGGAAATACTGTACCATGATTCATCCCGAAGTTACAAAATTCCTTTGACCTCTGATGAGACGGAACGTGATACTTGATATCCTCCATCAAAATTTGCTTTTCTATTCCTCTCTTAGAGGATTTATACTCTCTTATTCTCCCTCTGTCTGGAATAATGGCATCTTCCCCCCCCCACATGAGGGAGATGTTACGAAAATAATTGAACATATCTAAAAATGCCTTTAATCACTCACAATTCCTTGATAATTGTAATGGTAGCTGATATATGTTTAGCTACTATGCCAAAAACGTCAATATGCAATTGTTGCAAAATTTCTGCAACTAAGCTTTATAGACTAAAATCTTCGAGCTATCATACTGTAAAGAAAATGGCAAGGTAGAAGTAAAAATATATAATTAAATATCAGCAGTAATTCTCTACAAGAGTAGTGAGTATACTATACATCCATTGCAAAGAAGATACGCAATGTCATTTCACTGTGCTGTTTGTATCTGATATGTTACGTTACTCTGAGTGCCTCTAGATGACTATGGATTACGTTTTCACTGGATGGGAGGACAAACTGTAGACTTCACTGGAATTCTAACACCACCTCCTCTATGGCTTGGAGGCGTTAACTTCTACACTAATTCTGCTCCGCAATAAACTCCTTATTTAGTCTTGGCAAAGTCGAGTGTTATTCCAGCCAACGTTTTCAAACATACCTAAGCTACAGATGTGTGAATAAGAGGGTAAAGCATACGTCACTTGTGGCAGGTACAGAGGTATCCATTGCAAAAGTAATAAGAAGAGAACCGTGCTAAAAACCAAAGAGAATTATACTGTACACCCAAGAAGAACAAGCACTGACTGAGGAACTAAATAGAAGAATCATTTACATCAGAGCTGGAAGATGAAATAATGGCCAAGTTTGCTTGCCTAGATAACCTCAAAACAAGGGAAATGAATACTTGATGCAGGAATGTACTTTAACTATTGAAAACACCAACATAAATAAATTACAGTATAGCATTGCAATCTGTCTTCGACTCAATAATTCATAAACCAACCGTCTCTTCCACTAAGAAGCTATGCACCGACAAACAAGTGCAATGAAAACTTCAAGAAACACTAATTGAAGAGATCTTGACGAAGACAGATATCAGCAAGCGTAATTAAGTTTGGGCAAAGTCTCTGGACCATTGACAATAACAGTTAAATATTAGAAATTCTTGTTCCGTAAGAGGATATAATGATGAGAACTGAGACTGGGGCAAATCACTACAATCCCATGGATGTGATCGGTTTGACGTCATAAACTCTCTCTCCTATTAAGGGTTAGGACTGCCATCTTGTAAAGAACTTTAGTTGTGGGAAATACAACCGTTACTCTAAGGGAATGCCCTTTCTGACCTCAGACCGTGTCGAGTACTGAATTAAAAAATCTTAGATTTATTAATTAATTTTCACTGTTGTGCTACCCTAGATGTTTCAGGAATATACTCTTTAATTTATTCATATGAATCTTAGAGAAGGTATATCTAGGAGGGATTCAATGTCCCTTGGTCAGTACCTAAGTTAGTGCTTGCGCATCTTTGCTTACAAAGATAAATGAACGTATTTATACGTCTACATTTTTTCTTATTAGAGGGAAAACTTGGCACAGCAGTTGCACTAGTTAGTCTGGATTTACACAGTAATGAAGAACGTTCTCACATGGAATTGCTTTCTCTCTCCTCCAAAGCTTGAGATGTTTTCACAATCATTCCCACAAATCTCGAGCAGTTTGTAGCTCTAATCTACATGTGGGCGATAAAGGAGGCATACAGTATGTCGTTGATGAAGGAATGCAGCTGGTAAGTTGAATCACAAATGCATTACAGATCTATGCAATGTCTCGAACTGTATGAGTAATACTTTGTGAACAGTGTCAGTGAATGAGGATAGCCAAGAAGAAGTCTTTACAATATATGTCCATTATCATATTAATAAAGGGTGGTGGGATATACTAAGTATAATCCATATGTAAGCTGTATGCATCATGTGTACCAAATGGAAAAACAATGAATAAACAAGTAACAATTCGTTCTGCTCAAAATCTATACCAAGTTTAAAGATATTGCACCGAAGAATTGCACTGCTTATTGTAGAGTATTAAATCTTTTATTGTTATATTTGCTTAAAAGGGCGGACTGTATTCGTGAGGATGTGTTGCCTCTCTTTTTTTTCATACCATTTATTGTTCTTTATCATGTACTTATTGCTTATGTATGTAGAAGCACTGTAATAGGACGCCGAGAATAAAACATAAAGGTCCGATATCTTTGAATGTATCGATTCACACCTGCTTATTACCCTGGAGTTTGGAGCCAAAAGGACGAATGAAACACATATCAGAGATGATGGTGCTGTGTAGCAGTGTCTTTCGAGTATCATTCTGGCCATATCACAGTTACTCAATTAGTCATCAAGGCATATGCCATGTAGGGAGTATGTGCTTGGTACACAAGATAATTTGTTGAGAAATTAGTAATAAGGGATCATGAAGAACAACAAGTTTTCATGAAACTGTTTCAAACTGGGGACAAACGTGTATGGAGACCTTAAATGATGGAACAGGTTTATAGAGAGCATTGTTTGAACCACATGGAATGTCAAGAATTTTACCACTATCAAGTTAGAAACAACCTATAAATTGCACATAATCTGAATGCTGAATAGCCTTCCACATTACTGGACAATGATTACATTGAGAAAGTACATACTGTGATACTTAAAATGTTACAAGACTGTCTATAATGTTTGAAAACAAGTACCTGTAAGAAATCAAATACCTGTATGAAAAAAAAAATCAACAAACTGAATATGCAACATATCTCTTTGCTGCAAATTAAGTACAGTGTCAGCTGACATATGAGGAAAGTGAGATTTGTAAGACAGTCAGTCAGTCAATCAGGATGTGTTTGATCTTTCAAAAATGGTTGGAAATTTTCAGTAGCATCTGTGTAAAGGCCTTTGCATTTTGTAACAGTATATTACACAAACGAATAGCTCTTCAACATCCCTCATTGTTTAATTCCCATCAAATTGCGATGGGCAAAAACACATGTTTATTCCACTACATGTAGCTTGATGACTAACTGAAATACGATGATGCAGTTACGGTTATGGAAAACGTAAAAGACATTTACTGCACCAACTTCCTGTTGGAGATATATATAAAACACTTGGATTCTGTTTGGATAAACCTTGCAAATGAAACACGTGCTGCTCAGCTTTAAAAGAGCATGCAGCCTTTCTAAAAATGCGTCAGGTTAAGGTCCCTGCGATTATGATGAAACAAAAAAATCGTGCACTTTCCCTAAGAAGAGGAAACTTCGATAGGAAGGCTAAATTCCATGCAAGAATAAGAAAATTGTTTCACGGCAGTGGGCTCACAAATAAAAATCAGTTGACTTCCAAAATGCATCAGTAACCAATCTCCCATCCCTTAAAATAAATATAAAAACAAAAACAGACGACCATCCACTTTGGCATATGCATGATTTGTTAAATTCCATTATCAACCGGAACAAAAAACCCACACTTAATCATCATACCTGGCTGAAGGGGCTGAATGAACTTTGGGAGGATGATGATGAGGTGAAGGACTAATCCTTGATTTGCCACTGAGGGAAAGAATCTCACTCCTCTTATATGTCAGCTCTGTGCCACAACACAAACGATGCATTTTACAACGGAACTAGAAGCAAAGAGAAAACAGGCTTATTAAAATCACTGAAACACTTTTAAACTATACTCTTAAAGGAATAATATTATATGTAGTATTGTGAAAATGAAATATAAGTAAGAACGACAGCAGACTTGTAATAACACGAAAATACAGTGCACTAATTAACTGACATGTACTAATCCATTTGATACATGGGGTAAGAATATCCACAGATACTAAGCCAAATAATGAAGACAAAACACTAATTGCAACTTTATTGTGATCTTACTGTATCATCCAACGAAGTTCTTGCCCCAACAATGGTGATAGCCAATATGAGGGTGAAAAGACCAAAGACGTTGGGCAATACAGGATCTCTAGTTGTGTACGATGCCACACCCGTGCTCCACACAACTCCAAGTTCTAAGACCATAGCTAACAACACCCAACGAAGTTTGTGACTATCACTGATGGAAGGAAAGGAGGAAATACTGATAATTTTAGAATATGTACATAAGATAAGAGCTATTACGTAGCATTAATGAAACATCTTTTGGTTTATAACTATAACTAGAATTTTGCTGAAAAAGATATGATTTTCATAGTTTTTCAAGTCAAATTCATTGACATATATGTTAATACTATATCATTTTATAAGGAAGATTTTCAAATAAAATTGATAGTGATAGGATAAAGTACCTAAATCATCATGCATATCCACCTTTAAATTAAAATTTACAAAGTTTTTTAAATATGTAGCAAAGTCCAAGGGTGCTAATATTCATACAATATTTTTCAAAGAATATAAACGTGGCATCACTTACCCTTGTCTACTTCTAAGATTGATATCAATAAGTTCAGGAGGTGTTTCTTGATTACACATAGTACACAATATCAAGGACACGGAAACCACCACCAAAATAAAGATAGGAACTGCTTCTCCATAGATGGCGTTGCCATTTCCATTTAGCCAACAGCTTTAGAATTAAGTAAAAAATAAGATATAAAATAAGAAGGAAATGAGTAGAAAAATTATTGTAAATCTAATGAAGAAGTTAATCTCCCTATAGAGGCAGTTTTTAGTAGAATTTGTGAGTGAGCATTAAGTTAAAATAATCAATCAAACCAGATCAGTCTAGACAAAAGTATCACCTTCATATTCTTTAAACAGATATGACAGGCCTTTTTAACCTGACTTTGCCAAGTAAAAAGTAACCATACAATTTGTATATGATGAATTCAACCTAACCCTTCACGAGACATTAAAGCAAATCACAAATATGTCAAGTTTTCTTACAAGAGAGTACTCACTTTGTAGAACTGTAATCAGTATATTCATTGTAAGATGTTGCTGCACATATAACAACAATGACAATGGGTATTATTATCCCAAAAAGCATTAACAGCCAATTGGATTTCTGAAAAACAAAAGGTACATGAAACTCTTTGCACTCAGCGTAATTCGAAAAACATGCATTCAGTCTGTAAAACATATTTTTAGACCTTACGATCCAGAAGGTCAAAAGTAGAAAAACCTTTTCAGCTATTCCTCTCGTATTTTTAGAATGAATACACCAAAGGATGTAAAACACAGAGCAAGGACAACCAGTACTGCAATGAGGATCAGCACTACCAGGATAATAGCAACTACTGGATGTATAAACAAATAAATATCTATCCCTCGATGGGAAGTAGGACTGCAGTGACTACTGGAATATTTCTGAATAATTGTCCACAAAACATACTTTACAAAAGATTATCACAACAGCAAGTCATAGGAAGAGGTTTGTGACTTGTAAGGGTAAAGGATCACAAAAGAATACAGTGTGAATTCAGGATGGACTGCTTTGTGGTAAATTTCTTCTATCATAAGATATTAAGTGCAAGGACGCAGAAAAGCAAAGAAGGAAGTAACAAGAAAATGGCACAAGCTACATAAAAACCACATATACAGTAAATGTTAGACAAATATAGAACCTAAGGACCTGGAACCTTAGAAAGAGAAGTAACAAGGAGAACCACAGAAAAGAAGTCAAACCACACGAAAGGTAAGAAGCCCTTTCACAATTCCTAAGTAAAGTGAAGCCTTAAAATTACAAGGAACACTGGAGCATGCAGAAGAATGTGGCCCTAAAACATTCTTCTGCATTACTTGGGATGAAAGGGCGCAACGGAAGATGTATACACAACTACACAACCCGAGGAAGTTGAGATAACTTTTGTCATATGTTGAAGAGGCCAAAGTAAAAAACAGCCAATATGCAACATCAACAAATTAGGTACAAGCT